>QARZ01040745.1:121980-141890 GCA_013407115.1 Glycine latifolia | reverse complement strand
CAAAATTCACACAAGGGCACGTGAAAGTGGAGGAAGGTAGATAGGTTGTCTTTCAAAAAAAAAAAAACAATTAGAGAACTATGATCACAATAGCACACTTTATAGAAGAGTTTGAGTCAGATTTTTTTTAACCAAAAACTATGATTATGAAGCATCCCACACGTGAAGAAAAGATAGAGTTGTTGCATTTCAAAAATTGCCAACAACCTCCTATCATATCCTCCTAAGACCAAGTTAATTACTTGAGATTTATTTTTGCCAAATGATAATCATATATCAGCCGTATGTAAGCCCCATAATCAGCCCTCAAACTTCTTCCTAAAATCTAGGACATGATCATGATAAGATGCTAGTTGAATTCAAATTCAAATCTAGCTCTTATCTTCTCCTTTTGATATGAAACTAACTACTATAGTTAATTCAAAATTTAAATTATCAAATTTAAATATTAGATTATTAATTTAACTATTTAAATTAATTAATAATGTCTTGGACTATCCAAGCCCATTAACTCCATTCATGCGCCCCTCTCTCTTTAAGATAGGTATCCAAACTCTTTCTTGGGCCAACAATTATTATTAGGCCCAAAACCTTTAATGCTATAATGTCATGACAATAAAGTGTTACTGTGTGACCCATTAGGCCCAACATGGCTACTAACATAAATGAGTTTGGGACCAACAAGGCCACTACCCATTTAATGACAACACAGAGCACTAGCAATGCTTTGTTGCCCTAGAACTAGTTAGGTAAATGATAAGATCATCCTATTAAATCTATTTGGTTTCCGTATGTATTTCCTTTCGTCTCAGTTACCTTCCCATAAAACCTAGGGTAAGGAAACGTATCAGCCCTTGCGATCTAGAGTAAGCTTTAATACGAAATAGGGAGTCTCCAATTTTACTGACTCTAAAGGCAAATCATCTCATGATTTCTTTTACTATGCATAGATTCCCGAGTCCCATAAATGTCATCCCGATTTCTCCAGTTTATAGATAACCTAATCTCTCACAGAGATTTGATGAATTCCTTCAGCTAGTCACCCTAGACTCGTGTTCTTTCAGGACATACCCAAAGGTATACCTATGTGTCTCCATGTTTCAGGCAGACGAGGTATATAATCAAAGCATGTCTTCTAGAACACAGTCTAGGTGAAAACTTCTGGCCTAACGAAAGACATACCCAAATAATAAGAGACTACTCTAATGATACTATCTGTGAGATTTCCTCATAGAGTCTCTTTGTGGGTCCGTTCAGTGCGAGCTATACCTTTATAGATCCACCCACGACTCTAGCTAAGACATCTCCATGTCTGTAGTGCATGAGGTCTTTACCTTGTATCTGCATACAAGTAGATAAGTTGTGCTAGTCTTACCCGAGATTGCTGATCCCCATTCTCAGTGTCTCTAGATCAGGAACTTAAAATTTAGGAGTAGACATCTGGTATTCTTAAATCCTCATGATCGTGATCCCATCACTGATATTCAAGAGATACCTATTCTATTCCAAGGGTTTTATCCAGTTACTCATATATTAATAATGATATCGAGACAGAATATGAAACAAGATAAAAAGCGCTTATAATTTATTCATGACAATATTGAAAAGTACATGTATGTCCTAATCTAATGAAAAGATTGTCTCTAGGACATCTATATACTAAGAGGTACTTCACAAGTCCAAGATTCCTCCCGACCTCCTCTGGGTTCCTAACCCGGTAACTCTATTCAAAAGGGGTTATGAGCTATTCCGATCGCTCTACCTATTAACTCTTACAAGTCAACCAAATACGAGCTCCTCCGAGCTCCACCGAGATCACAACTCAGTAACACATCTGAGATCACCCGAGCTCATCCGAGATCACAACTCGGACCTTAAAGAAAAAGAAGACACGAGCTCTACCAAGCTCTACCGATACCGCAACCCGGTCTCTCAAGGAACAGGAATATACGAGCTCAGCCGAGTTCGCTACCCGCTCACTCTTTCCTTCCTTGTTCGAGTTCTTTTTTATACATCAACGCTTTTTCCCAAGAGTGCTATGTATATACACCACTTATGTGGTAGTCAGCCGATCTTCCTATACTACAAACATATACCACGATCCTGGATTTGAAAAAGGTGCTATCCACACACCTTTCTTATCCGAGTTCCAACACACACCCCCTCCTTAGGTGACAACCCGTTCATACGAACCCGGATTATCATAGGGTCATTATAGTAAATGCTGACAATAAAGATAATTGGAAGTGGTTCCTCACATTGTTACGTGAATACCTTGTAGACTACAAGCAATATGGCTGGAATTTTATATCAAACAACCAAAAGGTGCAATTCAATTGTTTTGCTTTGAGTATTTGTGACGAAAAGTAGGGTTCAATTATAGAAAGTTGTAGGTTTGATTGCATGCATGCATGTATATATGATAGTTTCTGTGTCATGCTAGTAATTAGATATATGTCTATATCATGGATATATTTGTCAGTAAGTAAAATCTTTTAAGGTTGAAAATGTCAATAAGTAATAAACAACAGGGATATATTTGTCATAGTGAATATGAAAGTTTTAATTTTAGGTTGCAATTGCTTTGGTTATTATTTTTGTTGACCTTTGTAGAGTATGAAAAGGATATCTAAATTACTTTAGCTTAATTTTGTAAAAGATAGAAATTCTAACCTTTTAGATTAATTTAATTCCCTTGGTGATCAAAACACAGATTTGTATAACTTAATTCCATTCCCACATATAGGCAATATTTTTTTAAAATCAATTCAGGATCAAATTTGTCTGCACAGTTTTGCACATTTTTGCACATATTTGACACCAAACATATGTTGATAAATGCTTCTAACTCAAGTTGCACAATTTTACATATAATGGTATAACCATAGGGGGATGAAAATAAATAACTATAGAATAATAGAATTTGTAAGTCTGTGTTGCTTCTATCCTTCATGTGGAATTGCTTCCTTGGATCTTTTTTTATTGATAAGGTTCCTTGCTTCCTTGGTTCACTACTTTTCTGAGACTTGTTTCAATCTTAAAAAGCTGTTAATGTAACACTCTGAAATTTCAATAACTGAAAATAGATGTTTGATGTATTTGTTGTGATTGTTTGATTATTTGATTAATTTAGATTGGTTGAGTTGTTGTGCATTTTACCCTGGTGCAATTGCTTAGTATGTATATTAGGCTATGCGAAGTTTGTTTGATTTATGGTTGTAATACGTGAGTGATAGTTCGACCCATATCCTGCTTTTGTAAAACTACCATTCTAGATTGGTTAACCATTGGATCGCCTTAAAATTTTAAAGGTAGGCTCCTAACCTACATATGTAATGTTTGACCATTGGCATTGTCGAAATAACAGCTGAAGCGTGAGATATTAATTTTTTACAGAAGCAGAAATTTCAAAATTGGGTCAGCTTGCCCAGACGAATTTTGGCGGGCATTCTGGCTCGCTTGAGCAAGTAAAGTCGGTTTTAAATAGGACAGCAACATCAAAACTCAAAAAAATTGTCTTCTTCTTCCCCAAAACAGCCACCCAACCTCCTCCCCCTCCTCCTCCACCAGCCACGACCATCGATGACCGCCACGAGTCACTGTTTCTTGCCGATTGGACCATCGCATAGAGATGAACACTTTAATCGGAGCAGAATCTTCAAAACTCAACTCGAGGATTCGATAGAGAGTGGAGCCTCCAATCCTCCCTTCGTGGTTTCTTCGAGGTCACCGTGGTTTCCTTGCCTTCTCCTAGTTAGTATAAGCCTCTCTTGATATCTCTTACGATTTGGATACCGTTATTGGGTGTTTTTACACTTCCTTTGAAAATTAGATGTTGTAAAAGTTTCCTTTTCATAAAATTGATGTCATTTTTGTGATCTTTGTTGAGTCTCACTAGCATTGGTGTGATTAGAATTTCAAAATGATGTCCTTTTGATGTGAACTCCCAAAACACCATTTTAGCCCCTTTTTAAATTTGAGTGGGTATTTGACCCCGAATGTTAATGTTAGCCTTTTTTTTGAAATCTTTACTAAATTGTCTTCGATTTGGTATATAGAGCTTTGCATTTAGGCAAAAGCACGTGAATTTGAGGGGTCTCGAAACAACGTCGGGAGATGCTAATAGGAGAATTTATAAATAGGTAAGGGGAGTTTATTATTTAGTTATAGTTTTGGTACCGTATTTGGGGGCCAGGGAGCCAACTATGAGGACAACTGCCTATCCCTGTTGTGTACTGGTTTTCAAGAAAAACTGTGTTTTTAACCAATGGGATGCGGCGATGAAATTATTATTGATGGATAAAACTATGACTGATGTTGTTGTTGTAATGATTGGATTTTTGGACATGCACAAATGTATAACCAGATATACAACTTAGCCAACCAGTGTACTCCACGTACATAATTGTATATCCAGTTATACAAATTAGACAACCAGTGCACATCTCATTACATGTATGTTTTCAATCAAAAAGCAATAACACACAATGTAAATACACACACCATGACATCCAATAACCATCACTCCCCGGGAGTATGGTGGAACACAATCAAGGGAACAAACTCCCAAGAACAGAGAGCTTACCTTCTCTGATTCCAGCACCGTTCTTTCCAACCTCATGTTCACGACCACCGATATCTTCTTTATCACGCCCTACAATAGGCAATAGAGATATCAAGAACAGTTCTCAACCGTTTCATGAAAAGAACCAGTTCTTTTCCAAATCTCAACCATACACAACCAACCAGTGACTTGTAAACCCTACAAAGATCTATCCGGGCATAACAAAATACCCAAAACCCAGAAAGTTAACTATCAAAGTTGAACCTTCATTACAACAACTTCCTAAGCATATTTTTCCAAAGAATCATCATCCAAAACCAAACCCAACTCATATGGGTCATTTTTCCTCTGAAAGCCAAACTCCAAAGAAATGGTAAAACTTATGTGTCTTACCTTAAAAAATGGAATAAGGTTATTCTCTTCAATCCTCACGTTGGATGTGAAGGGGTTTAGGTCAAGAAATGATTATCTAAGAAGCTTTTCTCACTCTAACAATGGAGGAAAAAAATGGAATAAGAGAGAGAGAATATGTTTTAGCAAAGACGGTGGAAATAAGGTTACTACTATAATATCTCACTTGAGCATATCTTATATAGCCTATAAGTTAACACGCATCATAAAATAGCAGGAGAGCTTTCCCGCTTCAAAACAACCAGCAGGGAGTCAACACGTGTCACTAGGCTAAGTCTGGGTTAACAAACAATACTGACTGTTTTAATCGCTTAAAAATACTTGTGGTTGATTTCATAAGAACTCGTCCTTGGTACTATAGTACGTCCAATGTTCTCCCATTCTCCGACCTAATCCAACCTATCCCAACCTATTCCGACCTCATCTGAGTTCCTACCTTGGTACCTCATAAGTCCAAGGTTCCTCCCTACCGCATCCGGGATCACTAACCCGGTAACTCTATCAAAAAGGGGTTGCGAGCTCTTACAAGTCAATTACATTGGAGCTTCTCCGAGCTCAACCGAGATCACTACCCGGTTGTTCATCCGAACTCATCTGAGATCATAACTCAGCCGAGATAGCTACCCGGTCGCTTTTCCCTTCCTTGTCCGAGTTCCTTTTATACCGCATGATCCTGGATTTGAAATGGTGCTCTCTACACCCCCTTCATATCCGAGTTCCAATATACACCCCCTTAAAGAGACAACTCGGTCAAACGAACCCGAATTAAATCCAACTACCACTCAAAGTGCTCCAACTCCTAATGATGTGAGTGGTTTTTACATACAACTGATTAGTTAATGTTAAATTATGTTATGCATAACTAGTTACTATTTATAATTGTTTTAGGAAACAATCTTCATACCTCCAATCAACTGCATTTAGACCTCCTCCAATTAGGCTTCCAACACCAATTCGAGTTATATTCCTAGATGTACCATCTCATAGGATGAACAAAGCAAATTACATGAGCTTCATACCCACACCAGGGCTGCCTTGCCACGAAGATTTGAAGAAGTGAAATATGGGATATGCTTGTCTTTTATTTATAATAGATATTATAATGACCAAGCTTAAAAAATTTAAATTTACAATATTATGTCACAAAAAGCGTTACTGGCGGAATTAGTGACAGAATTAGCGACAGAATTAGTGACGAAATTAGCGTCAGCCAGTTCCTAGCGCAAATAGCACAGAAGTGCTCCAGAAAGCAATTTTCCACTGGAATCTTCCACGGATAGCGTGAAATTGTCGCGATCAGCGCGTGGACGCGGGTAGGACCTCTATAAAAGGCCATTTTTGCGATTTCTGGCCCAAAAACCCCATCTTTTTCCTCCCTCTACACGTTCTGCCATTGTTGAGCTTAAGAAGCTTCATACCCACTCATTCCTTGACCAAAACACTTCACTTCTAACATGAAAGTTGAAGGAAACCACCCAATGAGCTAGATTCCAATCTCCATTTTCCTTGAAAACCATCAAACGGAGAGATCGTTTCACAAAGTTTGGTTTTGGAGGGGAAAGAACACGTTTCAAGGACACCCAAGCTTGGAGAAGTTGTCCTCTAGCCTTCCTTGTCGATTTAGAGGTAAGAAACACAAATTCTACCAATTATTTAAGAATTTGTTCTTGAGATGAATAGTGACCCATTTGTGTTAGAGCTGAAATTAGGCTTGGATCCTTTGGAAAAGTATGCTTAGGAGGTTGTTGTGATGAAGGTTTAGCCTTGAAATATAATTTTTATGGACTTCAGATTTTTGCTCTGAAGAATATATGTATAGGAAGAATGTTGGTTAATTGATGATATTATGATGTGCATGAGCCTTGGTGCTTTTACAAAATGCATTTAGGAGGCTATATAAACAGTGAAAATGTGTTGAAGTAATCGTTTTAGCCATATTGATAATCTTTGAGATTTGACATGGTTAGAGTTTTGAACTCTTTGAATTGGCTTATGCAGAGTCTTAGGGAGACTCTAGTGTCTTGGTTAGGCCGAGATAGATCCTTCTAGGGGTCTGTAAGTCACTAGTTAGGTGATTAGTTCTTATAGCTTGAAAATAGTGTAATAATGGGTTATAATGAAAGAGAATAGTGTTTCTTTTCATTCTAACGGTTGAGAACCATTGTTGATTAATTGTGTGCCTTTGTGTAGGGTGTGACACCGAGGGTGTCAGTGGTGGAGACCACAGTTCAGGGATTGAATAGTAGAGCACTAGATTGCCAGGTAAGTTCTTTGTTCTTGGGAGTGTTTCCCATTGCCTGAGTTCCACCATACTCTAAGGGAGTGATGGTTGCATACATGATTCATATGCATTGAATTGGATGTTACAGCTTTCCTCATGATAATATGTATGTTGTTTCTGTGCTTGTGTATGGTTGCCTTTCAGATAGATCTTCTGGCCAGTTAGATAGATATGGAACTCCCTAGGAGTAGAGCGCAATTCCTAGTCGGTTTGCTCACGTAAAGGGTGTATGATCCCTTAAGACCAAAGATAGGTGGTCCCGTCGCGGTTGAAACCTATTATCAGAGGTGCCATATACGTGCATCCATGCGTAAAGGGGTAGCTCCCAATGGGATGGCACGGGTGTGAGTTCCGGTCTCACATTGAGGACTAAGAGTCCCGATGCTGATGATGATGCATCTTTGGCGGGCATAGTACCACAGATACACATTAGAGCTAGAGAATGTCTATGTGTTGTTGTGAGGGTCAGGAGGCCTGGTGTTGTGATGCCTTTGATGTTATGTATCATGGAAGTGAGCCAGGGGGAGGAGAAGCCTCCAAGAACCCTGAGCATACTGAGATTGTATCTCACCCCATGTGTGGGGATTATATTTTGCAGGTGATGCATCTGCCAGAGATGATGGGTCCAAGGGCGGGAGGCCCTAGTGGGGACAGACGCTGTATAGCTGCTTGGGCAGTATTTTTTAGAGCATTGTGGCTCACTGCTTATTGTATCTGATATATTTTTGATATATTTTGTACCCCTGCGAGGGAAGATGTGCGTGTACATGTATTTTGAATCTTGTATGGATTGTGATGTACAGACGCTGTATATTTTGTACCCTCTTGTGAGGATGTGATCTGTCAGATCATGGCACAGGGTGCCTATTCTTTTGTATAGCCACAATGAATGTTTTGATGTATATATAGATACATGTGGCTTCTGATTCTCCTGAGATATCTGTATGGATCTTATTTTTTTACCTGCCGTTCTTTATGTTATCTGGATCGTAAAGGCTTGTTGTGGTGCCTTGGCATTCATAATAGAATTGTGGATACTCACCATACATGAAGAATCAAGAAATATGGTTTCGAAAATGCTTTCATTGGTTTTAATTAATTGATTTTAGATTAATTACTGCGCAAATCTGATTAAGTAATCATTAATGCACCGGATGCATACGGGGTGTTACAGATTGTGATTCATTATTATAATTTGGCTAAATTTGTAATGATTAATACATTGTTACAATGTTTATTTTGGTACACTGGTAGAATGTTTATTTTGGATAATTTTTATTGTGACAGAAAAATTATGGTCATTTTTATTGTATTGTTATTATTATGTTTGTAATGATATAAAATAGAAAATTTACCCGTAAGTTATATTTTACCCTTAAATTAAATGAAAATTGGGGTCTGACAAATTAGTCCAATAGAAACGCATTGACATTTTTGTTCAACAAAAAATTACTTACATTTTCGTGCAACAAAAAATTACTGACATTTTGATCTAATGAAAAATTATTGACATTTTGGTCGAATGATAACTTAATGACATTTTGGTCCAATGGAAACGTACTAACCTTTTTAGCAAAAAAAATGACTAACATTTTGGTCCAATTGAAAATTACTGACATTTTCTTACAATGGTAACTTACTGACATTTAGGTCCAATAGAAATTACTAACATTTTTGTCCAATGGTAACTTATTGACATTTTTGTCCAAAATCTAGTCAGCAGCCATGTTGACAATCAATTGTATGACATTTTCATCCCTCTGTGCCTCATAGGCACTTTCATTAACGGTAACTGACATAAGTTAATGGAAGGATGAATTTGTTGCACTTTTTACAATTTCGGGGGCAAAAGTTTGAATTTTCATCTTTCAAGGACAAATTTGTCAGCGCTTTACACATTTAGGGACGAAAATAGCTATTTACCCTATAGAAATGCACATGGCCACTTATATGGGACCTTCTGTACACATGTCGACCCTCCACGTTAGCCCTGCTATAGGAGCATGGACGTTGTAACGACCCGCCTCGTCGCTACGGCATCACTAACTCTAATCGTGTGAATTTCAAATTTTAATGAAAACTTCATTAATTTGATTATGAAAATGGTAGTAAGTTTTTCACAATAATACAATCATTGTACACATGATACAATCACAATATTTGAATACATATGTATACATATACTAAATCAGTACTCATCATTCACACGTTTAGAACTTAATTTAGTTTAAAATGTATTTACAAATCAAAATATACATGTCCACAAAAAGAATTAAGGGACTAACTATGAAAGAGTTTATTAACAAAACACAACTCTTTCCAAAAAGAATTCCAATGTCATCACGTCAGTTCGGCGGCTCCATTAAAAGAAAATCTCTCCCAGGGTCACCTACTGTTGCTCATCTGCTCCCACGAACAAAAGTTTGCGATCATTATAGGTACCAACCACATGATACAAAAGAAATGCAAGGGTGAGTTTATTATATAAAACCAACAAGCATTAGATAACAACAATTGGAAAGGAAACAACATTAACAACCACGTCCATCAGTCCAATACACACTTGACAAACTAATCATCCAATTCATTTCACAACTCAAACAATCATGCTGAGAATGATGCATGCACCTGACTCATCTTTCAGAATGCAATGTGGTACCATCCTCATGGAAATAGCCTCTCTCAGGATAATGATGCAGTAACTCATCAAGGTCACCTTTTCGTGCACTGGTCGCTCCCCCAATGGTGATCAGCCCTGAGTCACAAGGGAGTTTCAAATATAGTGATTGTCCCCTAGTACTCCCGGTACTTACTGTCCGTCATTCTATTTCCATTCATGCAAATATGAAGTATGAAACATGGACACCATCAATGCACTGACCATGGATAGATAGGGACCAGAATTTTAAACAATCCCATTCTCTCTTGGGATGCTTAAAATTCGTAAACCCTCCCTCGCAAGGTTATCCAGTCATGCACCCCATGTACATACACAACATCACCGATGCACAGACCATGGATAGCTAGGGACCGAAATTTTAAACAATCCATTTCTCTCCTGGGATGCTTAAAATCGTAAACCCTTCCTCACAAGGATATCCAACCGGTCACTGCACCCCACATGGACATATACCTCATACAACCATGGGCACCATCAATGCATGACCTGGCTAGGAACACATCCTTCTCGCAAGGGTAACAAGTCATGCAGCCCCCATGGGTATCCACATCACACAATGACATTGTTCACATCAACATTATCTCTCATCAATGTCATTATCGACCTCAACATCATATCATCTCAATATCATCATCATGCATATGAATATAATCTCATTTCAACATCATCAACCACATCAACATTATCTCATTTGAACATCGTCAACCACATCATCATTATCTCATTTAAACATCACCAACCACATCAATAACATCTCAATTTCAATATCATAAACAAAATCAACATCATTTTATTTCAATATCATCATCATAAACATCAATATTCAACATCATCAACTATATCAACATTATCTCATTACATCATCATCAACCCAATCACATTATCTTGTTTCAACATCATCTCATTCATTCACAATCCATATTACCACGAGACTAGTATTTTAGGAAAATTCTAAATTAAAGAGGAGGACTACAATATAGAAAACACACTCTTATGCCCATTTAAAAATTTAATAGAGAATTAAATATGAGGACGCATTATAAAATTTTGGGCAGAGTCTCCTCTGTAATTAAGATTTTTCCAAAAAATTCAATCATTACAACAACAACATCAGTCATAGTTTTATCCATCAACAAACAAATTCATTGCATCCCATTAGTTAAAAACATCATTTGCCTTGAAAATAAGCACACATAGGAACAAACACACATCACTCATAAATACATTGCATCCCATTAGTTAAAAACTTAGTTTTTCTTGAAAAACTAGCACACAATAGGGATAGAAAATTATCTTCATAGTTGAACTCCCTGGCCCCCAACTATGGTACCAAAACTATAACTAAATAATAAACTCCCCTTACCTAATTAGAAGTTCTCCCGTTAAATCCTCGCGGTGTTGTTTCGTAATCCTTCAAATATGCGTGTTTTCGTCCAAACACAGAGCTCTATATACCAAATCGAAGACATCATTTTGAAATTCCGATCACACCAATGTGACTGGGGCTCAACAAAGATCACAGAAATAACATCTATTTCATAAAAAAGAGACTTTTAAAACATCTCATTTTCACAGGGTTTTCAAAGGAAGTGGTAAAACTCCTACAACGGTACCCAAAACGTAAGAGACACTAAGAGAAGCTTAAACTAGCTAGGAGAAGACAAAGGAAATCAAGGTTACCTCAAAGAAACCAAGAAAGAAGGATTGAAGGCTTTGTTCTCTACCGAATCCTCGAGTTGAGTTTTGAAGATTCAGCTCCGATTAAAGTGTTCCTCTCTGTGCGGTGGTCCAATGGCAAGCGACGGTGCCTCGTGGTTGTCTCCGGTGGTTGTGGGTGGTGGAGGAGGATGGTGGGGAGCTTGGGATCTGTTTAGGGGAGGAAGAAGACCAAATTTTGTGGTCTGGACGCTGCTGTACACATATATCATCGCCTTGACTCGCCTAGGTGAGCCAAAATTCGCCTAGACGAGTTGACCCAATTTTAAAATTTTTGTTTTTGTGAAAATATAATATCTCGCACTTCAGATATTATTTTGAAAATGTCAACGGCAAACATTTTATATTTAGGTAAGGAACCCACCTTTAAAATTGAAAGGCAATCCAACGGTTAACCAATTCAAAATGGTGATTTTATCAAAACAGGTTTTGGGTCAATCTCAAAATCACTTAATTTCAACGTAACTCAAACAAACTCCACATAACTTGACATCTACACCAAGCAATTGCACATGGATAATTCAAATAAGATTTTGACTAATCTAAACAAACAAATAGTCAAATAACACAAGAAATACATCAAACATCTATTTTCAGTTATCGAAATTTCAGGGTGTTATAGACGTCAACCCTCAATAGCCGGGTCATTCAGGCCAACATGTTATTTGTTATGCTTTATTATTCAAATATTGTAACCACCTTATCACTTAACAAATACCTAATTATCCATAAGCATTGGATTATCTATAATATACCCAATTATCCTTAAGGGATTATCTATAAGCTTCAGATTATCTACAAGCTATTGCTTATCTATTAGGTACACATTATTTGTAACCTTACTTATCTACAACCTGCAATTATCTTTTAGCTTTTGTCTATAGGTTAATTATCTACAATGGCCCAAGACCCACACTCATCCTATAGATACATGTTTCATCTAACCCTTCAACGCACCTTTTTACACTACACGAGAGACATCTTCACAATTAGTCATATTTTTCTCTCTATAATTGATGTACTTACTTGAGCGTCAGAGTCCTATCCTTTGTTTTGCAGGTCTCCCTTCTTAACAAGGTTGACTCATCGTCCGACATGTAGAATTTAGAACCCACCTGGATCACGTCCACCCTTGTGCCTGGCTCTTCCAGATATTGGTAAGAACATTTGGCACCTACTGTGGGGTCGTGGTATAACTTACCCTGCCACCTCACATTCTTCATTAAATCACATCCACTATCAACACATAAATGATTAGCACACGATTCAGCCATAGGCGTCATACTCCTGTTGACACTTCAACCCTCTGCAGACAAGCATGACCACAGGGAACGAGCATACCCAAGGGGAGTCACACCCCCGACATACTGTCAATCCTCAAGGTAATCCTAGCTTATCACAGATATACTGTCCAGAAGGGAAGACAACACGATGACATCCCTTTTCGATCGCATTATGGAAATTGATCTACCCTCAAGTTGAAAATCTCTCCACCTAGAGAGGTATGACGACAACACTAATCCTGATGAACAAGTAGATGCCTTCCTCACTCAGGCCAATCTATACACCAATAATGTTGTTGTGTTGTGTCGGGTGTTCCCCACATCTCTCAAGGGAGCAGCTTTGACATAGTACAGTGTGTTAGACTCAGGGGGAGCTAGAAAGAATCAATGAAGCTGAGGTTCTTAGACATTGAAATGTTTAGGCTTTTACATGCCAATTCAATTGAATGGCATTTGTAATTTGTGTATGTCTAAGTAGATGCCTCCTATGATCCATCGCATAAAACTCATTCATGTTTTTGCATTCATAGTTTCATAAAAAGCTTTTCTGAAACACAAGCTTTTCATAAATGCATAAAAAACCAAGTGTTCTATGTTTCAAGTTTTGGAAAAATATTTTCTCACTGGTTTAATCGATTACCAGCAAGTGGTAATCTATTACTTGAGAACTAAGAACATTTTAATCAATTAAAAGATTGTGGTAATCGATTACATAGTTCAAAATCACGTAATGGACTTCCTGTGATAATCGATTACAGCAAGGTGGTAATCGATTACTAATCAATTATTTTGAATAAGGCTTCTATTGATAATTGATTACATTGCATTTTAATCGATTACGTTGCTCATAAGTCTTTTCCAGAAAGCTCAAGAACACTTTAATCGATTACATAAGTGATTTAATTGATTACTAATAGTTAAAACAATTTTCTCTATAAATAGATGATGCTTGTTTTAACTAAAAACAATGAAATAACAACGAATTTCATAACCTTTCTAAAGAGAGAAAAGATACTATGAGTCATTCTATGTTTGACCCTCAAATCCTCAAGCTTCAATAAACCTTGAGAGGATTTCTTTTTTTTTGGGCAAATTTATAAAGAAGAACTTGGAGAGAATGTTTAGAGATTTTTCATTCAACCTTGATTCAAGTTTGGTAATCATTTGCATTAACTTGTAGTTGATCATTAGGTTGTTTCTCTTCATAGTACTTTGGTTGTAATTCTTTTTAGAATTTCTGAGTTGTGTAACTAGAGCAATATTTTTTCTTAAAGCTTGTCTAGAATAGGTTTTTCTAGAGAGAAGAGTAGAGAAGGGTTTTCTCTATGTCTTAATCACAGAGAGTCTAAGAGAGTTAGATTTCTTATTCATAATCTAGGTCTGATTGAGAGTGATTGTATAAGCTTGTAAGAAATAAATTGCTAATAGTTGAATTCTTAAAGATTGGAGTTTGATTGATTGAAAGTGTTCAACGATTGTTTTGTGATACAATCCCTTTCAACTTTATTTGTTTAAGAAATTTTAATTGGCCAAGAACAAGCCAATTTTAATTTGCATTCACTTCCGTCTTGGCCAAGAACACACTTGTTGAGAGATTCAGTGCACAATATGCGACCAGCCGGTCTTATAGGCTAACATCTACTAAGCTAGCTAGTCTGCGATAGGCAGATGATGAGCCTCTTCGGAGATTCACGGAAAGATTTGGACGAGTAGCTGTCCAAATCTGGAACCTCAATCCCAAAGTAGCATTACACTCTATGATGCTAGCCTTGCGTCCAGGCAAGTTTATGGACAATTTGTGCCAGAAACCACCTTCTAGCACGGAAAAAATACACAAACGAGCCAAAGGCTATATTTAGATGGAAGAAATGTTCAAATTCCAGAATGAGGTCAGACAAGCCAGTGATAATGACTGTTGAATCACTATAAAACAATTAAACTACGCTAATTTTGTAGCACAGGATTAACCTAAGTTGACTCAGACACATGATCAATTTGGTTCCAATTTCAATTCACAAATAAACAATAGAGGGATTTTAATCGAACAATTTGTAGGCAATGAATAAAAATTACAGAAACACAAACAACAATTGAAAAAAAATTTAGAAACTAATAGAATTGATAAAAGTTGTTTTAAAACAGATTCAAGAATATCAATCCAATTCACCAAACCAAGAAATACAAATTATCATAGTTCTCATATAATGATCATATTATGAAGGTTTATTCAATATCAATAGAAGCAGTTCAATCGAATTAACTCCTAAATCAATTGAAATCACAAATCAAATTGAAATATCATCCAAATAATCTATGATTAAAATTCAAAATTAGGAAATAAATCTATAACCTAATTCATTTTCAATCCTAAACATATTCATAATCATGAAAATTGAAAAGAGGATTGAAGAAAAAGATGAACATTCACATAGAAATTAGATACCAAACCAGAACTCAAATTCTCCTTGCTTGGATCGGATCCTTTGATTGATTGATTATTTAGCCTTCCATGATCATCATCAATGTAAGAGCCACAAAATTTGTGTGAGAAAATAAAAGAACAAAGATGAAAGGAAGAAGAAAAATAAAAAATAATGAAGAACAGTTGAGAGAAAAAGAGAGAAAACTTTTTAATTCTGAAAACTCCTAAAAGAAACTACAAAATTCTGTTTGTGCCCAAGTGAAGTGTATGTTTTTTTCACTAACTAATTGCACTAAAATATATTGACTAATTCAGTAGGAAAGGATGGGCCTTGATTAGGCCCATCTAATCTAACTAGTTATTAATTACACTAATTCGCAGCCCAGAACTCGAGTGCAGGGGTTCTGACTTCCAAGCCTAAAATGATAGAATTGGCCTTAGCTTATCTCTAACAAAATTGTAGATATTTTCCTTATTTTTCCAGGGAATACTCATATGTGCCATTTGGAGTTCTGTAGAACTCTCTAGGTCCTGTACAAGGAAGATAGGTCAAGTAAGCAAAAAATCTGAAAATAAACAACAATTATCAATTAAGCCCACTTGTTTGCCTAAGACAAAAACTGAGTTAGAATGAGAAAATAAAAGTCCAAGGGAAGTCAAATAAGCTAAGAATAATAGAAAAATATTGAACTAAAAACACTCAATCAAAATACCCCACACTTAAACTTTTGCACTCCTGGCCAAAACTAAAAGAAAGATTAAGAAAAATTCAAACTAAAGTAAACCACAAACTAAAAGAAAGGTATGAACAAGGCACACACAATTTTCAATGGAAACTAAAAATGCACAAAAGTAAGAAAGATGAAAAATGGAAGAATGATATTAAGGTAACAAATAATCCATGAACACATGATCACAAAGTGCAAAGTGAAAAAGTAATCAAGTTAAAATTAAGAATGAACCAAGGTGATAGAAATCTCTCAAAGAGCAACACTCAATCTCTTCTAATGTATATGGGTTTATGTTTACACTCAAACACCACATGTAACTAGCACATCCAAAGTTTGACAAGACTCTAATTCATTCAACTTGAAATACACATGCATCAAAAGATCAAAAGGACTTTATTGGTTTGCAATGTATGACTTAGGTAAAGGGTGGATAAAAGAAGGATATTTAGGCTACAACTAAGAGAAAAGAGGGACAATGGGGAATAATCCAACAAGTAAAACAAGAGGTAGAAACAAAGAAATAAAGTGGAGAACAATAAAATAAAAAGAACTAATAGGATGAAATTAACCACAACAACTTTTATTGCATTTTTTTGTACTTTTCTGCACTTTTTTTTTAACTTTTGCTTTTTAAACTCTTTCTTTTATTTCCAAATAAAAATACCCTACACTTGTTTGAAACCCACTCCTAAAACAATTCCAAGGCCCCTATTCTCCCTAAAGTTAGGATAACATGGTTTTCCATTTTTTTTTTGTTTGTAATGAGCTACACAAGAAAGAAAAGGTTAAAGGCTCAAAAAGGGTGACAATGGATATAAATGCAAGGATAGGTTTATTTGGCTAGTGGATAAAAGAAATAAGGCCTAAATCATCTCAATCAAAGCATGTGCAACAAGGAATGACAAGAGAGACAAGACAAAACCTAGAGTAATCTAGCACAAGGGTGAAATCACACATGAAAGAACATGAATGAAATAATGTGATTCATCCATAAAGGCTCAAAAACTCGCATGGCATAATTCTATCACACATTATCCATCTTGAATTCTATTTCTCAAGACTACTTATCACTTCAACAATTGCAACAATGATTCACATCAAGCAGGAAACCTTTCAATCCAACAAAAATTAGTACATTTCTCACAATTTATACAAGTTATAAATCCTATGAAAAACATGAAAAGTGCCTAAATTCTAATTTTTATTTTTTGAATGTAAAAACAAAATAACAACAAAACAAAACAAATGCAGCAAAACAATAATAGAAACAGAAGCAAAAACCAGAAAATAGAAAATGTTTTGTAATCCTTCACCCCACACTTTAAATGCACATTGTCCTCAATGTGAGCATGCAAGGAAAAACAAAGAGACAACAAATAAGAGAAGGGAAAAGGAAACTCCATAAATACCATTCAAGGCACACCATCACATAAAGTTGGCAAGACCAAAGAGAGGTCTGCCACAAGCTCCTCCTCTACTTGCGGGCTCTCATGAAATAGCTTGAATTGGTGACCATTCACTTTGAAGACTGTAACTTCATTTTTAATCTCAACAACACCATGGGGAAAAAACATTAGTAATAATAAAAGGTGCATCCCATCTAGATCAAAGTTTACTGGAAATAAGCTTAAGACGAGAGTTAAACAAGAGCACTTTTTGACCAATATGGAACTCCTTCCTAAGAATCCTAGAGTCATGAAATCTCTTCACTATCTTCTTGTAAATTTTGGAGTTCTCATAGGCTTCTAAGCGGATCTCTTCAAGTTCTTGCAATTGAAGCTTCCTTTCCATACATGCTTCATTAAATGCCACGTTACAACTCTTCACCGCCCAATTAGCACGGTGCTCAATCTCCACCGGAAGGTGGCATGCCTTACCAAAAACCACCCTATAGGAAGACATCCCCAAAGGTGTTCGGTGAGCGGTCCTGTGAGCCTATAAAGCATCTTTAAGTAACTTGCTCCAATCCTTCCTATTGGGTTGCACTACCTTTTGTAACACTTGCTTGATCTCTCTGTTAAAAATCTCTGCTTGCCCATTAGTTTGGGGATGATAAATTGTAGCAACTCTATGAACAACCCCATACTTCTAAAGCACGAATGTCAATAACCTGTTACAGAAATGGATCCCCTAGTCATTGATAATGGCGCTAGACACACCAAACCTACAAAAAATGTTGGATCTCACAAAATCAACAACAACTTTAGAATCATTAGTTCTGGTGGCCTTAGCTTCGACCCATCTAGAAACATAATCAACAACAAGTAGAATATATGAAAAACCATGAGAAATAGGAAATGGACCCATAAAATCAATACCCCACACATCAAAAACCTCACAGAAAATAATGGGCTGCTAAGGCATCTCATGCCTATGTGTAATGGTCCCTCTTGCTCTCTAACACTTCTCACAAGTGGTGGTAAAGTGATAAGCATCTCTAAACATGGTGGGACAATAGAACCCACAGTCTACTACTCTCCTAGCGGTTCCCTGAGGACCAAAATGACTACCAGTAGGTGTGCCATGACAAAACTGAATAATAGACTGAACCTCATGATCTGGTACACACCTGTGGATCACTTGATCACTACCAAACCTCCACAAATAAGGATCATCCAACACATAATATTTAGCATCACTCCTAAGTTTATCTATATGAGACCTAGATGCATGAGGCAAAACAACAAATGCAACAATGAAATTCACAATATCAGCAAACCAAGGTGTAATATGTGATGAATGCAAATGCATCAAATGCCCATAAGGGAAATTATCCCTAATAGGAAAGGATTCAACAGATCCCTCAATCCTGCTCAAATGATCAGCAACCAAGTTTTTCGCACCACTCCAGTCCTTAATCTCAATATCAAACTCCTGAAGAAGAAGCATTTACCTGATCAATCTAGGTTTAGCATCACACTTTGTCAACAGGTACTTCAAAGCTACATGGTTAGTAAAGACAATGATATGAGAGCAAAGCAAATAAGATCGGAATTTATCTAAAGAAGAAACAATAGCCAAAAGCTCCTTCTCAGTGGTGGTGTAGTTAACTTGGGCTGCATCTAAAGTGTGTGAAGCATAAGCAATGAGCTCAAAGGGAAGTTGTTGGTTTCAAAGGAGTCACTTGAAGAATGGACAAAGAATCAAGCTCATTTTTGATCTTTCAACATGCCTTGAAGCCTTGAAGATTAATTTGTAATTAAATGTAAAAGGAAGAAGCATTTCTGGTGATCCAAATGCATTGCATTCACATCATTCATTAAGTCTTTTAATTAGAGTTATAGAACTCACGAGGCTTTGATAAATTGATTAAGCTTTTGAATTGAATCAAAGTTTTTTGGAAAAATACATTTTCTACTAGTTTAATCGATTACATAATAATATAATCAATTATTTTGTTCTTAGTTCTTTCTGGAAAACTCTTCAAGAACAAAGTAATCGATTACGTATCGGATTAATCGATTATTTTACCTACGTTTACATATAAGCTGCCTTGATAAACATTTTAATCGATTACCACAGGATAGTAATTGATTACATCATATGTCTCTGGCTAACTAATTTTGATACATTAATCGATTACCAAATATTGTAATCGATTACACAGTTCAACATGTTTTATGAAGCTCTCTGTCTTAATCGATTACCAAAATCCGTAATCGATTCTACATTGTATCTCAAGTTTATGAAACTTCTGTCTTAATCGATTACAAGACGACATAATCAATTATTCTGTTCGTTGCCCATATCCAGATTTCTGTAGAACACATTAATCGATTAAATGGTTGATTTAATCGATTACATAAGTGAAATAATCGATTA
>QARZ01040745.1:77791-102271 GCA_013407115.1 Glycine latifolia | reverse complement strand
TTATCATTTAGGAACCAAACAAGAGAGGAAAAGAAGCCAAAAAGAGCAAGCCAGAGCTTTCGAATGAACCACGCGATCAGCGTGGGATCTCACGCGATCAACGTGGAAGTGTTCAGAAAAACAAGTTCAGTTCGAATGACTCACGCGATTAGCGCCATCATCCACGTGAGTCGCGCCATTCTATCAAACTCAAGCATTCAGCTCGAACAAGTCACGTGATCAGCGCAAACACTCACGCGATCAGCGCCAAAAGCCCAGAGCAGTTTATTTAACTCGAATAAACCACGCGAATCGCGTGAGAAGCTCGCTGTTTCCCAAATTAAAAGATTTAAATTGATTCAGTGGAGGGAATAGTGCATTGTTACTGGAATTAGACCTAGGACGTTTTGGGGGCATAAAAGGAAGCCTCTGGGTCACAATGAAGGAGTTCTTGACTGGGTTTTTAGACAGATTTGCAAAGGAAGAAGCCATTGGAGACTCTTGGGAGAAGATTGGAAGCTGAGGAATTGCAGAACCATACCCTGTATAGTCCTTTCTTTTCTTCTGGTATGTTAGTCATGAAAGTATTGTTAACTCTGATTATGCTTGGCTAATTTCTGTATTGTGGTTGAGCCATGAACCTATGAAGAATTCCTCTATGTATTGATTGGTTTTAATAAGAAATTATCACAATTGCTTTGTCTTATTCCATTCTTCACTGCATAATTCTTAATTTGGACTGGCCATTCTGTTAAGAGACTTAGGGTTGGGATTCTAATTTCTGAAATGAGTAAGACAACAATTTATACATTGCCTAGGGATAGGGATGTGTAGTTGCAGCATTTCTAGGTTGTGTTTGCTTAATGCTTGGTTTAAGAAGGAATCACTAAGGGATTAGGGTTCTTAATTCTATCAAAGGGTTAAATCACTAAGGGATTAGGGTTTAGCTAATCATAAGAGAACACATCAGCTGAGTAATTAGGATTAGTTCAAGTTAATAATCAATCGAAGCATAGTAGGAAGGAATCATAGGGGATTACACTTAACTACAATCGTCTCTCACCATTGCAGTAAATTCTGATTACATTCGCTTACAGTCTTGTTAATTTTCTGTCATTTAAAATTACAATATTCAAATACAAATCAATAAACTCTCTCTCAAATCATTATTTTTGTCTTCCAATTTCTAAGACTTTAAGTTAAGAAAGATTGCATTCAATCCCTGTGGAGACGATACTTTACTTACTCACTTTATTACTTGAAACGAACTGTACACTTGCCGATTTCGCAACAAACACACACAAGATGTGTTTCTCACTCAGTAAATAAGTATCTTAGACTCTTAGAAAGCTTAGAAATCTTTGGGTAAGTCACACATACATTGAGTAATTCGTTCAATGTCTATTTATAAAGAGCAAACCCACAAAGCTTTAAATAGAAAACTGATTTAACTGAATATAATCGATTAAAATGATAGTGTAATCGATTATTTTACCATAAGTAATCGATTAAAATACCAGATTATCGATTAATACGTTCTTGAGCTTTCTGGAAAAAATTTCATGAACAAGATAATCGATTAATACGTGAAGTAATCGATTAAAGCAATAAAGCTCAAAATATGAAATAAGCCTGTGTAATCGATTACTGATTGTGGTAATCGATTAAACCAGTAATGCATATGAAAACAATAGGAATACCCACAATTAACCAAGAGGGGGGGTGAATTGGTTATAACTTGGTCTTTTAAAATTTTCTTTTCTAAATCAGAGTTAGGATCTTAATCACTTTAAAACCAAGAAACCTTTAATTCAATCAATTCACTCAGCTCAAGGAATCAATGTCTCAAAACAGAACTTGTTAAGCAATGATAAGAATTCAAAGAATCAATGAACAAGATAACCAAAAGAGATTAGAGAGCAGAGAATCAACACAAGAATTTATACTGGTTCACTTCTCAAGAGAAGCTACATCCAGTTTCTAATCAACACTAGATTAGAATTCCACTATTGAAAATTTTAGTTCTTACAAGCTTGATTACATTTACTCTTTATCAACCCTACATAAAGAAAGGAAATCTAAAACCCTATTAGACACCTTAACAAGAATCAGAGAACACTACTCTGTTCTTCCCTAGAGAACACTACTCTAGTGCAAGCCTCAAGAACAAATTACAATAGCACCCAATTACAAAACAATTCAAAACAGAATTACACCCAAAGAGAATGGAGAGAAACAACCTGATGATCCAATGTTTATGAATGCAAATGAATTACCAACAGTGTTGAATCATCTAATGAAACTTCAGAATTAGCTCTCCTATACTTCTTTGAAGGACTCTTGCCCAAGTGATCAATCAAGAACTCATGTGATTTAAGAAATGGGACAGGAGGTTTATAAGCTCAGAAAAACTCTTTGAATCTTGGTGAAGGCTTGAAGGTAATCAGAAATTCCTAATTGACAAGTTTCTCAAGTTGTGAAAACAGAGCAAGCCTTTACCTATTTATAACAAACTTTCGTAACTAACATTAATCGATTAAACGTGCCATATAATCGATTAAAACACTTTTGTAATCGATTAAATCACCATTTTAACCGATTAAAATGTTCATGAGTTTTCTAGGTTTGAATAACGAGCAAAATAATCGATTAATATGAGCTGTAATCGATTATTCCAGTAGCACAACATTTCATAAAAGCTTGTGTAATCGATTACGAGAAATGGTAATCGATTATTGCAGTGCAACATGTTTTTCTGAAAGCATTGTGTAATCGATTACAATTCCTGGTAATCGATTATTCCAGTAGGACATACTTTTCTTAAAGGCTTATGTAATTGATTACAATACTTGGTAATCGATTAAAGTGTTCATCAAAGCTTTTCCAGATTTTGAAAACTAAGCAGATAATCGATTAATACACTGTGTAATCGATTATGCCAGTGCATTTTGCATTTTTCCAAAAACAATGCTTATTTGGTTCTTTTGTAAAAACATGCTTTGATTCTTAGTTAAAACACTTAGGCAATTAAATGATTGAATGCATGCAATGCAATGATCAATAGATTGAACTCTTTAACACTTAATTTGATTTGCAATCTTCCAAGGTATTCCAAGGCATGTGAAAAAGCTCAAAACCATTCTTCAAGTCTTAAGCTTCAAGCTTTAAGAAGCTCCCCCTATATCCAACAACATATAGACTTAAGAACTAAGATAATCGATTACATAACATGGTAATGGATTAAAGCAGTGATGCATGATTTTCATATTGTACTATGTAATCGATTACAAAAAGCCTGTAATCGATTAATATGTTCTTCATGGCTTTTCTAGATTTAGACTAAAGCATTATAATCGATTAAAACCATTGTGTAATCGATTAAAGCAGTAAGTTTTCATTTTTCCAAAAACATAACCATGACAACTTAGCTTCTTTTAAAATCATTGAATAGCTTTAATACTTTAATGAAAAACATGTATGTATGTTAATAAGAATGCAAATGCAATGCAAGGATCACAAGGCAATGTACTTGAACCACTTAGACAAATTACAAATGCCTTCAAATTGATTGGGCATGTAAAAAGCTAAAACATCAAGCCAATTACTTCATCCTTGCTTTAATCTTCTTGCTGCTCCCCCTATTTCCAACAACACCAAGGTTGATAAACAAAATCAGGTGTAGCCAATTCCTTAAGAGTTAGGTTGTTATCAGCCATTGTATCAATAAAAATTTTAGAATCTAGATATTCAAAATTAGAAATAGACTCAGAGATAGAAGACATTATACTACTATCTAAAACTACACTATCAAATTCATCTAGATTACTATTATTTTTCCTCAATCTATGAAATGTCCTATCTATCTCAGGATCATATGAATACAACTCACTTGATTGGGACCTAGTCATGCACAGTTCAACTCATCAGAGACAAAAATCATAGAAATAATAGAAGTAACTGATAACTACTCTACGAGGACATTATTTATAATATTTGCTAAATCTAGATTAAAAATTGCAAAACTGGTCCCAAGATTTTTTTTGAAATTCAAAAACACCACAGTAAATGTCTAAAAATTATTTTTGATTTTTGAATTTTTTATTATTTTTTTAAAATTCAAAAACACCACAGTAAATGACTAAAAATTATGTTTATGAGTTTTGAAATTTTTTTTATCTATATCTATCTTCTTCTATCCATACCTACCTTCTATCTATTATCTAGAAACAAAATTTTGAATTTTTTTTATTATCTATATTTATCTATCTTCTATCTTTAATCTATTTTCTATCTATATTTATCTTTTATCTATTATTTAGAAACAAATTTTTGAATTTTGAATTTTTTTTATCTATATATATCTTCTTTTATCTATTATCCATTTTCTATCTATATTTATCTTTTATCTATTATCTAGAAATAAATTTTTGAAATTTTGAATATTTTATTATTATCTATATTTATCTTCTATCTATATCTATCTATCTTCTATCTATTGTCTAGAAACAAATTTTTGAAATTTTGAATCTTTTTTGTAGACTGATTGAATTATACTATACTAACATCAATGGTACCTATACTATTATCTAATTATGAGTGGATTAAAGTTAGCACACAATGAATTGTGTCCCTGGCAACAACGCTAGTTTTGATAACGATTGTCGAATCGCTATAAAACAATTAAACTACATTAATTCTGTAGCACAGGATTAACCTAGGTCGACTCAAAGACACGATCAATTTGGTTCCAACTTCAATTCACTAATAAACAATAGGAGGATTTTAATCGATTATTTTGTAGGCAATGAATAAAAATTGCGAAACACAAACAACAATTGAAGAAAAATGTAGAAACTAACAAATGATAAAATGTGTTGTAAAAAAGATTCAAGAATATCAATCCAATTCACCAAACCAAGCAATACAAATTATCATAGTTCTCATATAATGATCATATTATGAAGGTTCATTCAATATCATTAGAAGTAGTTCAATCGAATAAACTCCTAAATCAGTTGAAATCACAAATTGGATTGAAATGTCATCCAAACAATCTATGATTAAAATTCAAAATTTGGAAATAAATCTATAACCTAATTCATTTTCAATCCTTAACATATTCATAATTATGAAAATTGAAAAGAGGATTGAAGAAGAAGATAAACATTCACATAGAAATTAGAATACCAAACCAGAACTCAAATTCTCTTTGCTTGAACTGGATCCTTAGATTGATTGATTATTTAGCCTTCCATGATCATCATCAATGTAAGAGCCACAAAACTTGTATGAGAAAAATAAAAGAACATGGATGAAAGGAAGAAGAAAAATAAAGAACAATGAAGAACAGTTGATAGAAAAAAGAGAGAAAACTTTTTAATTCTGAAAACTTCTAAAAGAAACTACAAAATTCTATTTGTACCCAAATGAAGTGTGTGTGTTTTTCACTAGGATGGGCCATGATTAGGCCCATCTAATCTAACTAATTACTAATTACACCAATTTGCAGCCCAAAACTCGAGTGCAGGGGTTTTGACTTCCAATCCTAAAATAACCCTTAAAATGACAGAATTGGCCTCGGCTTATCTTTAACAAAATTGTAGATCTTTTCCTTATATTTCTAGGGTACTACTGATTTATGCCATTTGGAGTTTTGTAAAACTCTCTATGTCTTGCAGAATGAAGATAGGTCAAGTAAGCAAAAAATCTGAAAATAAGGAATAATTATCAGTTAAGCCCACTTGTTTGCCTAAGACAAAAACTGAGTTAGAATAAGAAAATAAAAGTTCAAGAGAAGTTAAATAAGCTAAGAAGAATACAAAAATATTAAATTAAAAACACTTAATCAGCCGGATAGAAGTGAAAAGGAGCAACCAAGACCAACCCACATAGATCAAACAAAAAGCACAAGCCGGGCAAGTGCTAACCTCTCCCAAAAGGACCCAGGCATGAGCATTACACTCCTCTGATAATCAATCGGGTCACCATCATGGAGGAAGCTTTCAATACGGAGGTACAGGTGAAATTATCATCACCCTCGTCATCTCTCAAGCCAGAAGCAAACCCAAACAAATACTACAGATATCATTGCAGTAATGGTCATAACACTGAAGAGTGTTAGGCCTGAAAGACAAAATCAAAGAAAATCATACAGTTAGGGTACTTATAACAGTTTATAAAAAGACTTGATAATCACCTAGTTGGAACTAGACCTGGGGACATCTCGAAGATCAACACAGAAACCGAGATGCAGACATGAGAAGAGTCAGAAAGGAAAACAGGGGGTGATAGAGGCAACATCAGCCCAGACATGAACGCCAACCTCCTCAACAACAAGAGAATGAGTCTGCTCAACAAATCGGAGGTGTGATCAATACCATCATAGGCGAATTCTCTCATGGAGGACCATCCAGCTAGTGTTGAAAGAGACACCTTCATGCTATATGGGACATCGACATTAACTACGTCGATGTTCCCTCACCACAGAGCCTTTCTCCTATCACATTCATAGGCAAAGATTTCAAGGGCATTGACCCTGTCAATCAGGACGACCTAATGCTGGTCTCCCTTATAATCGCCAATTTTATGGTATCGAGAGTCTTCATTGATCAAGGTAGTTCAGCACACATACTATATTGGAAGACCTTCCAGAAGCTTGAAGTCTCATCAGACATGATTCATCCTTACCATGGACCCCTCCTTGGCTTTACAGGTAAAAGGTAGAAACTAGAGGTTACGTGGACCTCATATCCACTTTTGGTCAAGGCTCACTCTCGAGGAGTTTCACTATTAGGTATTTAATTGTCGATGCCGCACCTTTTATCTTGCTTTAATTGGCAGGAAGACACTGAACAAGCTTGGAGCCATCGTCTCCACACCTCACCTAAAGATGAAATTCCCTACCATGATGGGAGAAGTGGTCACTGTCAAGGCAGACCAGAAGCAAGCCTAACAATGCTATACAAAAAGCCTTAAATTACCCTTTACACCCTAACTGTCTATATAGCTCACCATGACAACACATTTGATGTAGATCAACGTGATGACACCATCGACAAAGAACCGAAGCCTGTTGAAGAACTTGTCAAACTACATCTTGGACCCAAACTAGGGCAATGCACACAACTAAGCAAAGACTTCACCACTCATGAATACAAACACACAGCTGACGTCCTCCGTAAAAACGTGAATCTATTCGCCTGGAAACCATCTGATATAGTATATCGAGCATCAATCCAAATATTATATGCCACAAGCTGGCAATATGTGTTAGAGTCAGGGGGAGCTTAAGAGGATCAAGAAGTTCAGTCTCAAAGACTAGAAAGTATTTAGGCTTTTTTACATGCCAAATCAATTTGATTGGTAGTTGTAATTTGTGTATGAGATGAAACTTCTTATGATCCACTGCATAAAGCTCATACATGGTTTTGCATTCATGTTTTCATAAAAGCATAAGTTTTGTGAAAATGATTTTCTGAAACAAAGAGTTTTCATGATTGCATAAAAGTCAAAGTGTTCAATGTTTAAAGTTTTTAGAAAAATAAATTTTCTCTGCTTTAATCGATTACCAGCGGATGGTAATCTATTACTTAAGCTTTCAGGAACACTTTAATCGATTACAAGAATATTGTAATCGATTACACTTCACAGAGTCACAGAAAAGTCTTCCTATGATAATCGATTACGATATTGCTGTAATCGATTACTTGACAAGTATTTGAAACAAGATTGGTTGTGGTAATCAATTACATTGCTCAAAAATCTTTTCCAGAAAGTTCAAGAACACTTTAATTGATTAAATGTGTTAAAAATCAATTACATAAGTGAATTTAATAAATTATATTAGTGAATTAATCAATTACTGATAGTTACAAACAATTTTCTATAAATAGCTGTTGGGTGTTTTGAAAAGATAACAACGAAATATCAAAGTATTTTCATTAGCTTTCTGAAGTAAGAAAAGATTCCAAGTGCTAAACTTTGTTAAACCCACAAATCCTCAAGCTTTAAGATTTCTAAAAATGATTTCTTCTTGGGCAAGCTATCAAAACAAGTTTTGGAAAAAAAGTTCTGAAGTAGCTTCTTCCACCTTTTAATTCAAGTCTAGTAATCAATTGCATACATCATTACTGGATCACCAATTGAAAAAAATAACAAGTTTTCTTAAGGCTTTTCTAGGATAGGTGTTCCTAGGGGTAAGAGTAGAGATAGGTGTTCTCTATATCTTGATCATAGAGATTCTAAGTGAGTTAAAAGTCTCGTTCTTGATCTAACTGTGATTAAGAGTGGTTGTAAAAAGCTTGTAAGAACAATTTGTTATTAGTGGAACTCTAACCTTTTTGGTTAGAAGATCTGGATATAGCTTCTCAAGGTTGAGAAGTGAACCAGTATAAATCTTTGTATTGACTACTTCTTAATCTTTTCTTGTTGTTATAATTTGGCATTCATTGGTGCTGCATTTCTTATTCAGCAATAAAAGTTTTTTATTGCATTCTTTGAGCAGTGGTGTTTGATTGGTTGGAGCTTTCTTGGACTGTTTATGATACGATCTTGATTACTCTAATTGTTTAAATAATTTTTAATTGTGCAAGATCAACCAATTCACCCCTCTTGGTTCTTGTGTGCTGTTCATACTATTTTCAATATGCCCTCAGGCAAAACCTATAACATAAAAGAAGAGGAAGATGGGAGAAGAAAAACATAAAGTGATAAGAGAAAAAGTTGACAAAATTACTGAAGGCCAACTTCATTAGGGAAGTCAAGTACTCCACCTAGCTTGGCAACACCATAATGGTCAAAAAGGCCAATGACAAGTGGCGCTTGTGCACTGATTTCACCAACCTTAACAAGGCATGCCTAAAGACGTGTACCCATTGCCTAGAATCAACAGATTGGTTGATGTGCGTCAGGGTTCCAAATTTTGAGTTTCCTGGATGCATATTCTGGGTACAACCAAATCAGGATGCATGCCCCAGACGAGGAGAAAATGACATTGATCATGAAAGATGCCAACTATTTGTTAAGGATCATGCCTTTCGACCTCAAAAATGCAGGTGCCACATACTAGCGACTAATGGACCAATTCTTCAAAAAATAGATCAAATGAAATGTTGAGGTCTATATTGATGACATGGTCATCAAATCCTATAGCATAGCTAAACATGTGACGGACTTAGAAGAATTTTTTGAAGAAATTTGAAAGTATGACATGTGTCTCAACCTAGAGAAGTGTACATTTGGGGTAGGTAGTGGCAAATTCCTAGGTTTCATGATTACACCCCGAGTAATTAAAGCCAACTCTAACATGTATGCAGCCATATTGAAGATGCATAGCCCAACTAACGTCTCAAAAGTTCAAAATTTGAGCGGCAGACTAGCATCTCTATCTAGATTCCTCCCGAAGCTCGCCGAAAAGGCAGAGCCCTTCTCCACTTTTCTCAAAAGGACCCAACCCTTCCTTTGGGATGAAGCCTGTGAACAAGCCTTCAAAGCATTCAAGAAAACCATTGCTACGCCACCCATTTTGAGCCGACCTAGACTAGGGGCACAATTGATCCTTTATCTCTCAGTAACTGATGTAACAATTGAACCCATAGCCATTAAGTTTTCCCAAATCTACCTTGCAATAGAACCCAATCTTCAAGCAAACTTCAAGAACACATAAGCTTCCAGCAGTCCTTGATATTGGGGCTGTTTTAGAAGTTTAAATTGCAGAAAATGGAAGATGGAAGAAAGGTTAGGGATGAAGGTGAAGACACCATGAAGAAGCTCTCCAATAAGTCTAGGAAGAATCACCACAATAGCATTGGGAAGCCATTGATAAGACTCAAGAAGTTCTTGAACAAGAACAAGAGAGAAACTCTCAACAATTTTCAGAAATTGTATTAATGAACCAAAGTTAGTTATATTTAGTTTTGTCACCTTATATAGGCCACGAATTACAAGCTAAATGTCACTGAAATGTAAGAAAATGCAAATTGAAATGAAGCCTAAATGAAGCTTGAAGTGCAAGCTTTCCCTAAGTGACCTTTGGCTTCCCAAACATGTGCAGCTACAACCTCTGACTGGAATAATCGATTAATTCGCTCTTGTAATCGATTAAAGCAGTCAAGAACTGAAATAATCGATTACACTAGCCATTGAATCGATTAAAGCAGTACGGCCTTGTTCCTGTTTGCAACTGAAATGCTGCAATCGATTACAAGGTTAAAATAATCGATTAAAACAGTAGCAACCTATTTACAATTGTTTTATTGAATTTGTTCTAACAAGTGCTGGAATTTATTGAATTAAATTAGATTTGACACATCAAAATCCAGCTCTTGTCATCCTTGATTTGGTGTGCAACTTCATGCTTGCCCAAGTTAGCTTGAATATGGTCTTGAAGTGCTTGAGTCCTAGCTCTTTTCATTGGTCCATTGAAGCTCACCAAAAGAAGTGCTTCAAGCTCTTCTTCTATACCTTTGGCTTGTCTTGGACCTCCATCAGTAACAGACGAGGTTGTCAGCTCGGCCCTTGCCCAAGAAGAAAGGAAGCATCAACTTTTTATTTACTTCACCAGCCGCATTTTACACGATGCCGAGAAGCGTAATCAAATGATAGAAAAGATAGCATTGACATTCGTCACGTCCGCCAGATGCCTTTGGCCCTACTTTCAAAGTCACCAGGTTATAATTAAAACAAATTATCCCATCGAATAGGTGCTGAGAAAATCCAAACTAGCAAGTAGAATGGTGGCATGGTCAGTTGAACTATCAGAATTTGACCTTTAATATGAACCTCATGGTCCCATTACAACACAGTTCATGGTAGACTTCCTCACAGAATTCGAAGGTAATGACAAATCCACCCTAGACTAGTGGAATCACAACGTAGATGGAGTGTCCAATTTGAAGGGAAGCGGAATAGGTATCATTCTTGAAGGGCCTGGAAACATTATGCTAGAGCAAGCCCTCAAGCTCAATTTCAGAGCTTTAAATAACCAAGCTGAGTACAAGGCACTTATAGAAGGCCTCAAACTCGCCAAAGAAGTCAGAGCTAAATGGTTGAGATGCTACTCCGACTCACAACTTGTCCAAGGATAGGTCACCAACAAATTTTAGACTAAAGAAGACATACTCCTCTAATATTATCACATTGCCATAACACTCATCGACAATTTTTAGTGCTTTGAAATGTGTCACATACCGAGAGAAAGTAAGACCAGGGAAGACCTGCTCTCCAAGCTGGCCAGTACTAAAAAGATTGGACACCTCTAAACTATCATCTAGGAAACACTCTAAACTCTCACCATAGACACCCAAAAGGTAATGGCAGGCGAAAGGACGAACCCAATTGTATGACCCTTTACAAAAATTTTCTCATTAAAGAGGCACTATTGACCAAAGGTGTAAAAAGTGCCAGGAATTTGTTGACGTCCCATAAACTCTTACTGACAATCTCCACACTTTGACCTCCCATTGGGCATTCGCCATGTGGGGGATGGACATCGAAGGGCCTCTTCCAAAAGCCTTGAGAGCGTTCAAATTCCTGTTGGCCACTATGTCAACTTACCAAGTGGATAGAAGCAAAACCACTATGAGAGATAACTGCCAGTGAAGTAGAAAGCTTCACTTGGAAACATCTTATATGTAGGTATGGTCTACCCTTTGCCATCATTACTTAAAATGGCAAGCAATTCAAGGCACATACCTATGAAGATTTCCTCACAAGGCTAGGTGTCAAGCACCTTGTCACTTCTGTCAAACACCCCCAGACCAATGGCTAGGTGTTCACCTCAGACTACTACACATGAAACTCTTTTTCAACTCACATATGACACAGACGCCATGATCCCTATCAAACACGGGGAACCATCGACATAAAGGTTGCTATTTCAAGAGTAACACAATGAAGAAAACATGAGTTTCAAACCAGAAACTACAGAGGAAATCTAAGACATGGCCAAAATTAGAGAAGAAGCTAACAAGCTTCAAATGTCTAGAAGATACAACACCAAGGTTCAACGGCGAACCTTCCAGCCAAGCGAGCTAGTCTGGCTTGTCTGAGGTGAAGCTAGAAAAGTTCTCCACGCAGGAGATCTTGGACCCAACTGGGAAGACCTATTCAGGATTGTCACGAGCCTGAACAATGGAGCTTACAAGCTACAAGAACTAAGTGGTAAAGCCATTCCATGAACATGGAATTCTACCCACCTAAAGTTCTACTACAATTGATAAACCGAAGGCCGAAGGGCATACTCTTTTTCCTACTCGAGTTTTTTTATCCTAAGAAAAAGAAGGGTTTTGGCTTAAGAGGTTTTAATGAGGCCCATTCGAAGAACGACAATGAGAATTTGTACTTAAATGCCATATTAATAAAACATATCTCTCTCTGAATTTCATATACTTGTGTTAACCTTGCAGAGACATAATAAAACTTAGGATCAAGACCTGACTACTATTCAAGGATTCTTAAAATCCAAGGTCCACCCTTTGTGATGTATGGCTAAACCCATTAGCCATTAGTTTTCCCAAATCTACCTTGCAATGAAACCCAATCTTCAAGCAAACTTAAGAAACACAAGCATTCAGCAATTCACATGAATATGAGGCTGTTTAGAAGCTTTTAATTTCAGCAATAGAAGATGGAAGAAAGGTTAGGGATGAAGGTGGAAGACACAATGGAGAAGCTCTCCAATAAGTCTAGTAAGAATAACCATAATAGAATTGAGAAGCCATTGATAAGACTCAAGAAGTTCTTGCACAAGAACAATAGAGAAACTCTCACACAAATTTCAGATTTGTATTGATGAACCAAAGTTCCTTTACATTAAGTTTAGGGCACCTTATAAAGGCCACAAAATTACAAGCTAATGCGCATGAAATGAAAATTCACATGAAGCTTGTAGTGCACACTAAAGGAGTCTAAAACAAGCTTAATGAAGCTTGTGGTGCAAGCTTTTCCTAAGTGACCCTTGGCTGTCCCAAACTCTCTTGGCTGTCCCATTTTTGTAAAAGGTGCAGTATTTTTAGCTTCTAAGTGCAGCCAACTAATTTACTAAGTTGTTACATAAATTACACACAAGTGCACCTACACCTCTTTACACAATTGCACTAAAAAGCCTTTTTATTATTTCTACTTTTGCTTTTAACAAGTGCTAAATTTAATTGGAATTAAATTGAACTTGAGACATTAAAATCCAGCCCTTGTTATCCTTGAGTTGGTGTGCTTCATGCTTGTCCAAATTAGCCTTGATGTGGTCTTGAAGTGCTTGGGTTCTAGCTCTTGTCATGGGTCCTTTAAAGCTCACCAAAGGAAGTGCTTCAAGCTCTCCTTCTAGACCTTTAGCTTGCCATGGTCCTTGTTATCCTTGAGTTGGTATGCTTCATGCTTGTCCAAATTAGCCTTGATGTGGTCTTGAAGTTCTTGGGTTCTAGCTCTTGTCATGGGTCCTTTAAAGCTCACCAAAAGAAGTGCTTCAATCTCTCTTTCTAGACCTTTAGCTTGCCATGGACCTCCATCATCCCCTCCTTCTTGAAAGGAACTTGACCTCAAGTTTGCTTCCCCACTTGTACCTACATCATACAAAGAAAGATCACAAACATTGAAAGTATTACTAACACCATACTCACTAGGCAACTCAAGTTTGTAAGCATTGTTATTGATCCTCTCTAAAATCTTGAAAGGTCCATCGCCTTCTTGTTGGAGCTTGGATTTCCTTTCATGAGAAAATCTATCCTTCCTCAAATGAAGCCACACCAAATCTCCTTCATTAAAGATCACTTGCTTCTTGTGCTTATTGGCTTGCTTTGTATATTGTTCCATCTTTCTGTCCGCATGTGCCTTCACTTGTTCATGCAACTTCCTAACATAAGTAGCTTTAGACAAAGCATCATGATTAATCATAGAAGAAGTGTTCGGTAAAGGCAATAAATCAAGAGGAGTTAAAGGATTAAAGCCATAAACAATTTCAAAAGGAGATAAGGAAGTAGTCTTATGAACTACTCTATTGTAAGCAAACTCAATGTGAGGTAGACACTCCTCCCAAGTTCTCAAATTACCATTGATGTAGCATCTAAGGAGTTGTCCCAATGTCCTATTTACCACCTCGGTTTGGCCATCCGTTTGTGGGTGACAAGTTGATGAAAACAAAATTTTTGTACCAAGCTTACCCTACAATGTCTTCCAAAAGTGGCAAAGGAACTTTGTGTCTCTATCACTCAAAATGCTTCTTGGTAATCCATGTAGTCTCACCACTTCCTTGAAGAAAAGATTGGCTACTTCACAAGCATCATCACTCTTGTGACAAGGAATGAAGTGTGACATCTTTGAAAACCTATCAACAACAACAAAGATAGAATCCTTTCCCCTCTTGGATCTTGGAAGACCAAGCACAAAATCCATAGAAATGTCAACACAAGGGGAGTTAGTAATAGGAAAAGGTGTATACAAACCATGCGACATTAATCTAGAATTAGCTTTATGGTAAGTCAATCCATTGAGAAATAAGCTTAAGCACATCATGCCTCATTTTTTGCCAAAAGAAATGTTCATGTAAAATAGCCAAAGTTTTGTCCACACCAAAGTGCCCCATCAAATTATTCTCATGAGCTTCCCTAATGAAAAGTTCTCTCAAAGAGCTTTTAGGAACACATAGTCTCTTTTCCTTGAACAAGAAACCATCATGTCTAAAATATCCTTGATAAGCCCCTTTCTCTCACAAAGCAAAAACACTAGAGAAGTCATGATCACTTGCATACAATTCCTTTATGTGATTAAAACCAAGCAATTTACTTTCAAACATAGAAATCAAACATTGTCTCCTTGATAAGGCATTTGCCACTACATTCAACTTTCCTTGCTTATGTTTAATGACATAAGGAAATTGCTCAATAAATTCAACCCACTTAGCATGTCTCTTGTAACGATCCGCCACGTCGCTACTGTATCACTAACTCCTAATCACACCATTAACATGTTTTAAATGAAAACTCCTTTAATTTGTTTATAAAAACAATGGTAAATTTTTTTTTCTCAAACACATAATGACCATCATCATAGAATATACATGTAATTAAGATACGCATAAGACATCTCAAGTATATATATATATATATATATACAAAGCAGTAATTGTAGGTACAAATAACTATGTCTAAAATGTATTAAGTGTTTTACAAAGGAAATATGAAATTAAACAAAGGGGTGTAACTAGAAAAACAAGGGGTGTAGCCATTAAAACAAGGGGTGTAACTAGCAAAACACAACTCCTGCCCGAGATCTAATCCATCGACATCCCGGCTACTCAGCGGCTCCAACCAAAAAGATGGTTATCTTCCAAAGCACCTACTGCTACCCGTCTGCTCACACGAAAATGTTTCGTGATCATCACAAGTACCAAACCATCCAGCACAACAAAGCAAAGGTGAGTTCATCATGTTAAATAACAAATAATAAATAACATCAGTTAGGGAAAACAATCCAGACATCACCATATCATCACAATATCCAAATATTTCATCACGCAACTAACACGCACGGGCATCCAAAAACATTCCTTAAGTCAACTTATAATGTCTAGCATGATGCATGCTCCTGACTCAACTCTCATTATGCAATGTGGTACCATCACAGAAATAGTCCATCTCGGCATACAAATTATGCAGTAGCTTGTCAGGGTCACTTTGTCATGCACAGGTCGCTCCCCCCCAGTGGTGATCAGCCCTGGGTGCCAGAAGGAGTTCCTAACAGACATGGCCCCCCAGTACCCCAGTACCCTACAACCATCATCCTATTTCCGTCGTGCAAATGCAGTATGTCACATGGGCTCCATCAATGCATGGCTCAGTGTAACGACCCGCCTCATCACTACTGTACCGTGTCCTTAATCATGTTTTTAATCACGATTTTAATTGAAAATCCCTTTAAGTTGATTTCAAAAATAGTAGTAAATTTTTCGCGTGAGCATAATTAATATCACGAAGTTATAATGTAAACATTCAATGATGTAACACATCGAAATACATACATACATATATATATATATATATATATATATATATATATATCAGAACATAATTTGATGGTGATTACAAATAACCATGTTTGAATTTGTACAAAATTTTCAAAAAAAACAAAGGATTAAATGTCGGGGTGTAACTAGCAAAACAATGGGGTGTAGCCATTAGAACAAGGGGTATAACTAGCAAAACACAACCTTTGTCTGGGATCTAATCCATAGACATCCCGGCCACTTGGCGACTCTAATCAACATAGGTCATCTTCCCAGTCATCTACTGCTGCCCATCTGCTCACACGAACATGGCTCGTGATCATTACAGGTACCAAACCACAAGGTACAACAAAGCAAAAGTGAGTTCATCATGTAAAATAATAAGTTATAGATAACATCAGTTATGAAAAGACTATTCAGTTACCACATTATCACAACAATATTCAAGCATTCATCACGCAATCAACTACAGACAACCTGTCCAAAGAAATTTCACAATTCATTTTATAATGACTAGTCATGATGCATGCTTCTGACTTTTCTCTCAGAATGCAATGTGGTACCATCTCCGAAAATAGGCCAAATCCATGGTCCGAATGATAGCTGCAGTTGACGTCGGGGTCACTCTGTTGTGCACAGGACTCATCCCTCCATGGTGATCAGCCAATAATGGGTGTCATAAGGATATCCCTACAGACGTGGCCCCCCAGTACTTCTCGTACTATTACAGTCAATCATCCTATTTCCGTCATGCAAATGAAATATGTTACATAGGCACCATCAATGTATAACCCGACCCTGGATCAACTCGTCCTGGCTAGGATAGTGTCATACACCCCCTATGTACATACATATGTCTCATGGGCACCATCAATGTATGGCCCGCCCCGGGATCAACTCGCCCTGGCTAGGATAATGCCATACACCCCCATGTAGATATATGCTGACCCATTCTCGGGCCTACTGATGCATTGACCAGGGTCCTCGTAATGTTAACAACCCAGTTCCGACATCTCACATCTATACATAGAATATTACCACGGCACCATCAATGTATGGCCCGGCCCGGGATCTACTCGTCCTAGCTAGGATCATGCCATACACCCCGGTGGGTATTTATGTATGTCCAAATGCATTTAGATTACCATGGGCACCACCAATGCATGGCCCGGCCCGGTATCACCTTGTCTTGGCGTGGATAATGCCACACACCCCCATGGTATCAATGCATTTAATATCTCAAGCCATCACATAGGCTAACCTCAACGTAATCACATTTGTCATTCATGAACATTACAAACAAGTGAATAAGTGTGAAGTATTAGGTGTCCGGGTTGGAACTTGGACATATTGTCCTAAGGTAAGAATCCAAACAAGGTCGGACTTAGCACTATGCAATCAATTACATAAGCACTGTAATTGATTATAACAGCTAGCGCTTGCAAGACTCAAGGTTGTCCGGGTAAGGGAACTTGGTAGTTTTTAAAGAAAAGGTACAAGTTTTACCGAGTAAGAAACCTAGTAGCTCTTTTCCCGAGAAGATACGAGCTCCGTCGAGTAAGGAACCCGGTACCTCTTAAAGAAAAGGTATGAGCTCCGTCGAGTAACAAACCTGGTAGCTCTATTCCTGAGAAGGTATGAGCTCTGTCGAGTAAGTAACCCAGTAGTTCTCTTTCTCGAAGTATCTTGAGCTTAACAGCTCCAAAGTACAACCCCGAGTAAGGAACCTGGTATACTGACATCCGCCAACAAGGACTAAGTTACGCCCTGCATGCATACATGCATGCTACATAAACCGCTCAACTCGGTTAACCCATCTCGGTAGCCGATATTACAAACAAAGGTTTGACACATATATGGAACTCGGCCAACCCTTCCCGGTAGCTGACATCTCAAACAAAGCTTTAACACATATATGTAATTCAGCCAACCCTTCCCAGTAGTCGACATCATAAACAAAGGTTTGACACACATATGGAACTTGATGGAGGACCAAGTCAAGCCAAAGGTCTAGAAGGGGAGCTTGAAGCACTTCCTTTGGTGAGCTTCATAGGACCAATGAGAAGAGCTAGGACTCAAGAACTTCAAGACCATATTCAAGCCAACTTGGGCAAGCATGAAGTTACAAACCTTATCAAGGACGACAAGAGCTGGATTTTGGTGTCTCAAGTCCACTTTAATTCAATAAATTCCAGCACTTGTTAAGAGAAATTCAATAAAACATTTGTAAATAAGTAGTTACTGCTTTAATTGATTATTTGGGCTTGGTAATCGATTACAGGATGTTTAGAAGCAATCAGGAATCATAGCCTTTCTGTCGTAATCGATTATTTAGTCGAAATAATCGATTACCAGGCAACCAATTGAAAGCAGGAAGTATAACCTTACTGCTTTAATCGATTATTTCGTTAGTGTAATCGATTATTTTCAGTTTCTTACTAATTTAATCGATTACCAAAACGAATTAATCGATTATATCAGTTTCAGATGGTTACTACACATTTTTTGGAAGCCAAAGGTCACTTATGTAAAGCTTGTCCTACAAGCTATGTTTTGGGCTTCATTTTAGCTTACATTTACATTTCATTTAGGGTTAATTAGCTTAATAATTTGTGGCCTATATAAGGTCCTAAAAACTGAATGTAAAGAATAATCTTTTGGATGATTAATACAATTGTTGAATTGTTGGTGAGAGTTTTCTCCCTTTGTTCTTAGTCAAGAACTTATTGTTTCTTATCAATGGCTTCTGAGCTATTGTGGTGATTCTTGCAAGACTTATTGGAATTCCTATTCCATGGTGTCATCCCCAATCCATTTCTATTCTTCTTCCATAACCCATTTCTGAATTTAGAAAACATAAACAACCCCATTCAAGGAGAGAGTTCCCTACTCTATTTTGAATGAATTGAAGATTGAGTTCAATTGCAAGGAAGATCAGGGCAAATAGGACTTGCTTCAATTTTGGAGTCCATCAGAACTCGGCCAACCCTTCCCGGTAGCCGACATCTCAAACAAAGGTTTGACACATATATGCAACTCAGCCAACCCTTCTTGGTAGCCAACATCACAAACAAAGGTTTGAAACATATATGAAACTCGACCACTGACATCTCAAACAAAGGTTTGACACATATATGCAACTCGACTAACCCTTCCCGGTAGCCAACATCACAAACAAAGGTTTGACACATATATGGAACTCGGCCAACCCTTCCCAGTAGCCGACATCTCAAACAAAGGTTTGACACATATATGGAACTTGGTCAACCCTTCCCGGTAGCCGACATCACAAACAAAGGTTTGACACATATATGGACTCGGCCAACCCTTCCCGGTAGCCGACATCTCAAACAAAGGTTTGACACATATATGCAACTCGGCCAACCTCCCGATAGCCGACATCACAAATAAAGGTTTGACACATATATGCAACTCGGCCAAATCCGACTTACCCAATCTGGTAGTCATCTTGACAAACACATCACATAAAAACTTCATCAATTTATTTTACGCAAAACATCATAACACATATGTACTACATCTCAACCATGACATCTAAAACCATTATTAACACAATAAAACTCCCCTTACCTCAATAGGGATTCTTTTCTTTCGATTTAACGTGTGTTTTGTTCGAACAACTCGTTCTCACAGCGACCAGGAATGAAAGGTTAAGCTCTGTTCATGAATTCTTCTTAACAAAGAGGATTTTCTGCCGTTGCTACGGTGGTTCTTGAGAGTCACCACCATTTTTACTATGCGTGTACGGACAACTTATCTCAGCCACAAAATTTGAGTTTCACCTCTCATGCGCAAACACCCATGCAAAACACTTTAATAGTTTGCAAGATTTATATTAAACAATTAATCAACACAAATATCTTTCTACTTGTAAAATTTCTGGGTGTTACAGCCGGCCCGAGAACAAATCCGTCATGGCTAGGATAATGCCATGCACCCCTCATGCACATACGTACCGCCCCAGATGAGGGCCACCCCAACACGAGCTCATCGATGCACTGACCGTGGTCTTTGCAAGGTTAACCACCCGGTCCTGGCATCTCACATCTATACATATAATATTACCACGGCACCATCAATGTATGGCCCAGTCCGGGATCAACTCCGTCCTGGCTAGGATAATGTCATACACCCCCGTGGGTATCTATGTATATCCACCCGCATTCAGATCACCATGGGCACCATCAATGCATGGCTGGGCCTAGGAATAACTCGTCCTGGCTAGGATACTGCCATGCACCCCCTATGGTATCAGTGTATACATCATTATCTCAAGCCATCACATAGGCCGACCTCAACTATTATCAACATAGTCACATACGTCCCTTATACGTCATTCACAAACACTACAGACAAGTGAGCCAGGGTGAAGTATTAGGTGCCTGGGTTGGCACCAAGATATAATAACTTGAGGTAAGAATCCGAACAAGGTCGGATGAGGGTGGACAAGGTCGATCAAGGTCGGTAAAGATCGGACAAGGTCGGTAAAGGTTAGTCAAAAGGTGGCTTAAAGGGGTAAAGGTTGGACAAGGGAAGACAAAGGTGGACAAGAGCGGACGAGGTCGGTCGAAGGCGGTCAAGGGGTTCCTGGATTTCTATAAAATACCAAGGATGAACTCAGCACTATGCAATCGATTACGACAGATAGCGCTTGCAAGACTCGAGATTGGATTAATATCACCAACCTACACAAGGTTGTCTGGGTAAGGAAACTCGGTAGCTCACAAAGAAAAGGTACGAGCTCTACTGAGTAAGGAAACCCGGTGGCTCACAAAGAAAAGGCTTGAACTTAGCAATTCTAAAGAAAATAGTCCATCCCGGGTGAGGAACCCGGTATCTCTAAGGAAAGGAAATGAGCTTAACAGCTCTAAAGAAATGACCCCGAATAAAGAACCCTGTCATTCTAGAAGAAAGGATACAAGCTCAATCGAGTAGAGGACCCAATGGCTATTTTTCAGAGGAAGCCCGAGCTCATCCAAGTTAGGGAACCTGATGGCTCTTTTCCCGAGAAGGCACAAGTTCATCCGGATTAGGGAACCCGATGGCTCTCTCTCTCGAAGTAACTTGAGCTCAACAACTCTAAAGTACAACCCTGGGTAAGGAACCCGATATATCTAAAAAAAGGAAGCAAGCCCTAGCAGCTCTAAGGGAACAACCCCAGGTAAGGAACCCGATATATAAATGTCTACCAACAAGGACTAAGGGTCACGTCCTGCATGCACACATGCATGCTACGTAAACAGCTCAGCTCGACATACCCATCCCGGTACCCGACACCTCCACGAACACTACTGCAAAGTGTCTTGGGAGTTTTCAGCATCAAAATGCCAACTTCACACACATGCATGGGGAGTTCTTAAAGCACCAACTCCCCCATAAGAACACCAGCAAGCATCAACACAAAACACCAACCAATAAACATAAAGCATATCAAGTCCCATTTATTGAAAAGGCATAGCTTTTCTGGAAAACAACACACACTAGGGACATGTAGTTATCGTCATGGTTGGACTCCCTGGCCCCCAACCATGGAATCTAAAGATGTTATCAAACATAATAAACTCCCATTACCTAACTAGGAGTTCGTTCTACAGCTTTACGATGGGTGTCCAAACTTCTGCTTTGCCCATGAGGTTATTCTCTACGTCGAAATTCCGTGGTAGTTACGGTGGTTCTCGCGGGTTGAAGGTAACACAGAGGGGTCGAGAAAGAGAGGTTTCTGGGTGAGTTTAGAGAGATAACTAAGAGAAAATGCAAGGATTGAAGAAAGGAAGAGCACGCTTCCGCTGTGCCAGTCCGCTACTTATAAACACAGCTGACAAGACATGTCTCCTTTATGTGCATGCACAGCAACCTCAGCCAACGAAGTTGACTTTAACATCCACCAAACACACATCCCAAAACAAAAGCACTCAAAACAGAAGATTATAAAATAAAGCACATAATCAATCAACATAACACACACATAAAACGTCCAGCTTAGCATCTTGAAATTTCAAGGTGTTACATCTCTTGTTAAGTTTGCCTTGACTTTTCAAATATTTAATAGATTCATGATCACTATGTATCACAAATTTGTTAGGTAAAAGATAATGTTGCCAAGTTTGCAAGACTCTAACAAGTGCATACAACTCTTTATCATAAGTGGAATAGTTTAAACATGCACCATTTAATTTCTCACTAAAATAAGCAATAGGATATTTATCTTGAATCAAAGCCCCTTCGATGCCTATATTAGATGCATCACATTCCAATTCAAAAGAAGCATTAAAATTAGGCAATGCAATAATAGGTGCATGAGACAATTTATCCTTCATTGTTTGGAAAGCAATTTCATGCTCTTGCTTCCAAGAGAAGCTCACGGTTTCCTTCATCAATTAATTCAAAGGAGAAGCAATGATGCTAAAATCCTTAACAAATATCCTATAAAAGCTTGCCAAACCATGAAAGCTTCTAACATGTTTCACACTTGTAGGAGTTGGTCACTCCATGATGGCTTTCACTTTCTTTTGATCCACTTGGACTCCTTGAGCACCTACTACAAAACCTAGAAACGCAACTTGTGAAGTGCAAAAAATAACATTTATCAATTGCTCCATACAAGGTTTCCTTCCTAAGCATGCCCAAGACACTTTTAACATGCATTAAATGATCATTTAAATTGGCACTATAAACAAGAATGTCATCAAAATAAACTACCACAAACTTGCCTATAAAGTGTCTAAGCACATGGTTCATAAGTCTCATAAAAGTACTAGGTGCATTAGTCAAACCAAAAGGCATAACTAACCATTCATAAAGTCCAAATTTAGTTTTAAAAGCCATTTTCCATTCATCCCCTTCCCTCATCCTTATTTGATGATAACCACTCTTAAGATCAATTTTAGAGAAAATAGTAGCACCATGCAATTCATCTAAAAGATCATTAAGTCTAGGAATGGGATGTCTATACCATATGGTAATGTTGTTTATTGCCCTACAATCCGTGCACATTCTCCAAGTTCACTCATTCTTAGGCACAAGAATAATTGGCATGGCACAAGGACTCATGCTCTCACGGATCCACCCTTTATCAAGTAGCTTTTCCACTTGTGCTTGTATCTCTTTTGCCTCCATTGGTGAAGACATATATGCTGAACTATTTGGAAGAGAACAACCTGGAATGAAATCAATTTTGTGCTCTATGCCTCTTAAAGGAGGCAAGCCATTAGGTACTTCTTTTGGAAAAACTTCTTCATATTCCTCCAAAAGAGCTTGCATAGCTTTGGGCAATTTTTCTCCTTCCTTTTCAACATGTAAACAAAGAGAATTAGGAAGCATATAATAAAGAGGTTGTTGTGCCAATAATACTCTCTTGATTTGCTTTTCACTCAAGAAAAAGCTCTCTTTAATCTCACGGATTTTTTTGCTCTCAGTTTCTTTTTCCTTTCCTTTTTTCTCACTAGTTTTTCTCTTTGGAAGTTCACTTTCTTTTTCTTTTTGTGTGCGGAATTTTTTTTAAGTGCAGTATTTTTTTAACTTTTGAATTATTTTCTCTTTCATTCTCACTTGATCCTTGATTGAGTATTTTTAGTTTAATATTTTTATATTCTTCTTAGCTTATTTGAATTTTCTTGGAATTTTATTTTTCAATTCTAATTCAGTTTTTGCCTTAAGCAAACAAGTGGGCTTAATTGATAATTGTTGCTTATTTTCCAAGTCTCTCTTTATCAAATCTAGATAAAGTTCGGAAATCTAAAACACTATTAGATTATTAGAGACAAACCCACTGAGAACACTACTCAGCATAATCCCTAGAGAAATCCTATCTCTAGATTACAAGCAAGAAACCCAATTACAATAGACAATCAAATACAAATTCAAAACAGAATTATAACCACTAAGTTAAGGAACGAAATCACCTGATGATCCAGTAAATGAATATGCACATGAATGAATGTACCAGGTTGAATGATGAAATTAAAACTCAGAACATCTCCTTCCTTAAACTTTTAAAAGAATCTTCTTGCTTCAAGAATCACTTAACAACCCATAAGTGTATTAGTGAAAGCAAGAACTCATAGAACCCAGAAAATCACTAAGAAAGTATTTAGAAAGCTTATGTAGGCTCAGAATACGAATTAATCAAGTTACAAAACAAGCTGAGCAAGGGTTCTATTTATAACAAACTTTTGTAACTGTCAGTAATTGATTAAACGCGCCTAATAATCGATTATTTCACTTATGTGATCGATTAAATCAACCATGTAATCGATTAAAGTGTTCTACAAAAATCTGGGTATGGGCAATGAACAGAATAATCGATTATTCCATCTTGTAATCAATTAAGACAGGAATTTTTATAAACTTGAACTACAATGTGTAATCAATTACGGATTTTGGTAATCGATTAAGACAGAAAGCTTCATTAAACATGTTGAACTATGTAATCGATTACTATATTTGGTAATCGATTAATGTAGCAAAACTAGTTAAGCAGAGGCATA
>QARZ01040745.1:43855-56419 GCA_013407115.1 Glycine latifolia | reverse complement strand
TTCTTTATTCATTGAGTCATTAATTTGAATAAACTCTTCCAAAGGACTTGCATCAATATCACACTTCTTTTCTTCTTTAGAGGGATTAGATTCATCACAAATAACATGAATTGATTCTTCCATGCATAAGGTTCTTTTATTGAAAACTCTATATGCTTTACTTTGTAATGAATATCCAAGGAAAATGGCTTCATCAGCTTTAGCATCAAATTTTCCAAGTGATTCTTTGTCATTATTTAACACAAAACACTTACAGCCAAATGTTCTCAAATATAAAATGTTTGGTTTTCTACCTTTGTATAGTTCATAAGGAGTTTCCTTCAAAATAGGCCTTATTAATAATCTATTCAAAGTGTATCAAACTGTACTAACAACATCAGCCCAAAAATGTTTAGGCAAATTTGTCTCATTAAGAAGTGTTCTTGCACCTTCTTTAAGGGATCTATTTTTCCTCTCCACAACACCATTTTGTTGAGATGTTATTGGAGCTGAAAAATTTTGGTTAATTCCATTTTCTTCACATAAATTTTCAAAATGTTCATTTTGGAATTCTCCACCATGATCACTTCTTATAGAGATAATTTTGCTTCCCTTTTCATTTTGAGTAAGTTTTTCCAGTTTTCTAAAAGCATTAAAAACATCACTCTTGGATTTCAAAAAACAAAGTCCATGTGAATCTAGAGTAATCATCAACAATGACAAGCCCATAGTAATTACCTCCTAAAATCATAGTTCTTGAAGGACCAAACAAATCTATGTGAAGTAATTCAAGGGGTCTTGAAGTAGAAACAACATTTTTACTTTGAAAAGAATTTTTTGTTTGTTTCCCCTTTTGACAAGCATCACATAATTTGTTCTTTTCAAACTTGAGTTTGGGTAATCCGATGACTAAATCCTTTTTAATTAGCTTGTTCATATGATGCATGTTAATGTGACTTGCCCTCCTATGCCATAACCAGGATTCATCAATTTTACTAATTAAGCAAGAAATGTTGTGAAGGTATGCATGATCTATGGAGAGTAAGTAGATATTACCTTTTCTTTTACCTATGAGAATCACCTCACCAGTTTGTCCATCACATATCATGCAGCAATTTTCATTAAAAGACACTTTGAACCCTTTATCACAAAGTTGACTTATACTTAAGAGATTGTGCTTTAATCCTTCCACATAAAGGACATTTCTAATTTTGGTCTTGAAGTTGTCTTCTATACTTCCTTCTCCAATTATTTTGCCTTTGTTGTTATCTCCATAGGGGACAAATCCTTCATCTTTAAGAGTCAAATTTGTTAGCATTGATATGTCACCAGTCATATGTCTAGAGCATCCACTATCAAGATACCATAATGATGATCTTGCTCTTAGACATACCTGCAAAATTCAAATCAATTTTCAAATGAAGGTACATAATTGAGATTGGGTCCATAGGGGTTAGCTGCTTTCCTTTTTCTTGGCACCCTAATGCATTCTCCATTTGGCACATAGAATCTCCTAGCATAGCACCTGTTATATGTGTGACCTTTCTTCATACAATAGTTACAAATAATAGTTCTTGATGATCTTTCAAAATAAGTCATGTAATTAAACCTTGGTTTTGAAATAGCTTTTGAGTATTTATGTTTTGGAGGCACAAACTTGGTTCTTCCATTAGATTTTGATCCATGTGTGTAACCCAATCCAGAAGTATCTCCATCATACTTTTGCAGACTTAGCATTTCAACCAAATTGCATTTTCCTTTGTAAAGCCTTTTGAAAAGATCAACCAAGTAATTATTTTTAGAAAGTACTATCATATGTTTTTCACTATGAACTTTCTTGAAATCATCAAACTCTTTTTGCAAATCATTATATTTGTCAACACTAGATGAAGAAGAAGCACAAACACAACCATTCAATTTGTAACTTGAAACAAGTTTTTCATTTTCTTCTTTCAGTTTACAAATTTCAGCTTGAAATTCAGTAATTTTTGTGACATGCCATATAAGATCTCCCTTTAGCTTATTATTGGATTTTGCAAGTTTTTGGGCCTCTTCATGCATTTCTTAAAAAGCATCAATAGCTTGATCAAATTCAGAACTTACCTCAGTTTCAGCAATTGATAAATCATCATCTTCATCAATTGTGGAGGTGAGACACACATTTGCTTCTTCATCTTCAGTTGATGATTAAGAAGTTGTTGATTCATTATCTTCCCAAGCAATATAGGCTTTCTTGGGCTTTCCAGGTTTGCCACATTCAAAGCAAGTGAAGTTGTTGTCATTTCTTTTGTTGTTGTTGTTGTTGTTGTTCTTTGTGAACTTTCTATTCTTGTTTCTTCTCAAGAATTTGCTGAACTTTTTGACAATCAAGTTCATGTTGTCTTCTTCATCTTCTTCACTTGAGTCTTCCATCTTTTCCACCTTTGAGGATGCAGCTTTCAAGGCTATGCTTTTGTGTTTCTTTTCTGCATCTTCAACATTGGTTAGTTGTGACATTTCAAGTTCATACTCAAGAAGCTTACCAAATAGTGCAGCCATGGACATTTTGGATAGATTCTTTGATTCTTTGATTGCTGTCACCTTTGGTTGCCATGGTCTTGTGAGACACTTTAAGTTTTTGATATTCAACTCTTCAACATCAAATATCTCTCCAAGACCAAGAAGATGATTTACTATGTGAGTGAATCTTGTTTGAAGCTGAGATATATTTTCTGTGGGATTCATCTTGAACATTTCATACTCATGTATTAAGGCATGCTTCTTTGATCTTCTAACTTCATCTGTACATTCATGATTTATCTCCAACATGTCCCATATCTCCTTTGCACTCTTGCACCTAACTGTTCTAAAGAATTCATCAGAAGAAAGTGCAGAAGTAATCATATTCTTAGCTTTAAAATCATATTGAACAACTCTTTTTTCAGCATCTGTCATTTCATCCCATTCTTTGGGAATCATATCATTACCAACAGTTTTTATAGGAATCACAGGACCTTTTTCTATTGCATTCCAAGCACCTGGGTCATTTGATTAAATAAAGATTTTCATTCTATTTTTCCAAAAACTAAAGTGCTCTTCTTTAAACATTGGAGGACGATTGAGGGAGGCACCTTCCTTGAAGGTAATTTGTGTGGTATTCATTTTCTTTTTAAAGAAAGATAGTGATTAAGTGTGTGCAATGCAAGGATCAACAGATTGGCCTCTTTACACACTTCATTACATTCTTCAAGGCATGTGAAAAGCTAAAAAAAATCTTCCATTTCCTAAGCTTCAAGCTTCAAGGTGCTCCCCCTATATCCAACTGGATGTAACTTCTCTTGAGAAGTGAACCAGTATATGTGCTTATGTTGATCTATATTGTTCTATCTCTTCTTGCTATCTTGATCTCTTGACAAATGTGACTTCTTCATTACTCAACAAGTGTAGGTTTTTGTCATTGGAATCTTGGACTGAGTTGTTTGATTGAATTGAAGTCTTATTGGTTTTTAAAGTGATAAAGATCCTTAAACTCTGATTTCATAAAGATTTTCTAAAAGGTCAAGATAATACCAATTCAGTCCCCCCGCTTGGTATTTGAGTGTATTTATATTGTTTTCAAAGGATTTTATGGGCTGTATTAAACTGCACAAGGAGGATATGCCAAGTAAATTCAATTGCTAGAAGCCAAATTTCATCAAATTTGCATGTCATAAAAGTTCACTTAATTTTGTGGTTCAAAGGAAATTTTGGAACTTGTAATTTTGTAACTTTGATTTGCTTCTAAATTATGTTTTCTTTGTATTGTTCTAGCCACAATTCAATAATTTGTTTGGCTGTCCATAATTGTTTCTCTTTTGCACTTTCATTATTTCTTTCACAATTTTTTTTTTCAGCTTTTGTTTTTCTTTTGAACAAGTTCACAAATTCTTAAAGGAAATTGAATGATTCACGAAAATGATGTATAACAATTGCAAAATTTGCTTCTAACAACTCAATTCAGTTTCGGCATGAGATTAGAATCAAAACAAGTGGTCATACAACACAAAAAACACTATAAACAAAAGTTGACAAGAATCAAAGCTAGTAAATTAGAAAAATATCAAGAACACATGAAGAACATAAAGACATGAAATCACATGAAACATGAAGGAAACACCTAGGGTAGGTGGCGGAATCAACCACAAAGCCAACCCACCATAATTTTTCACAAAAACAGAACAACACAAGGAATTGAAGAAGATTTTCAGATTTTCAATGGTGCAGTTTTTTTTTTACCTTTGAAGAACATTTAAGAACTGAACTTGAAGAATAATTCCACAAGGGTTAGGCTCTGATACCACTTGATGTATGGCTAAACCCATTAGCCATTAGTTTTACCAAATCTACCTTGCAATGAAACTCAATCTTCAAGCAAACTTCAAGAACACAAGCATTCAACAATTCAATGAATATGGGGCTGTTTAGAAGCTTTTAATTTCAGCAATGGAAGATGGAAGAAAATTTAGGGATGAAGGTGGAAGCCACCATGGAGAAGCTCTCCAATAAGTCTAAGAAGAATCACCATAATAGCATTGAGAAGCCATTGATAAAACTCAAGAAGTTCTTGCACAAGAACAAGAGAGAAACTCTCACACAAATTTCAGATTTGTATTAATGAACCAAAGTTCCTTTACATTCAGTTTTTGGGCACCTTATAAAGGCCACAAAATTACAAGCTAATGCACATGAAATGACAATTCAAATGAAGCTTTTAGAACACATTAAAGGAGCCTAAAGCAAGCTTAATGAAGCTTGTGGTGCAAGCTTCTCCTAAGTGACCCTTGGCTGTCCCATTTTTGTAAAAGGTGCAGTATTTTTAGCTTCTAAGTGCAGCCAACTAATCTACTAAGTTGCTACACAAATTACACACAAGTGCACCTACACCTCTTTACACAATTGCACTAAAAAGCCTTTTTATTGTTTATACTTTTGCTTCTAACAAGTGCTGCATTTAATTGGAATTAAATTGAACTTGAGACATTAAAATCCAGCCCTTGTTATCCTTGAGTTGGTGTACTTCATGCTTGTCCAAATTAGCCTTGATGTGGTCTTGAAGTGCTTGGGTTCTACTCTTGTCATGGGTCCTTTGAAGCACACCAAAGGAAGTACTTCAAGCTTTCATTCTAGACCTTTAGCTTGCCATGGACCTCCATCACTTGGTGAACCTCACTAAAATCCAAGGCAGACGCGTCTTGGTAATCTCCAATAGTTCTTAAAATCCTAAGGCTAACCTTTGATAGCACCTTAGATGGACCTTCAGAAAAATCCAAGGCTGCTCCATGGTTGATAACATGTTCTTAAAACCCTAGAACCAGCCTTTGGTAGCACCCTAGGTGGACCTCCAACAAAACCAACAATCAACTCCTGGTACTTTATAGGTTTGTAAATCCTAGGGCCGACCTTTGGTAGCACCCTAAGTGGACCTCTTACAAAATCGAAGATCAACTATTGGTACTTTACAGGTTCACAAACCCTAGGTTCAACCTTTGGTAGCACCCTAGGTGGACCTCCAGCAAAACCCAAGATTAACTCCTGGTACTCAACAAGTTCGCAAACCATAGGGTCGGTCTTCGGTAGCACCCAAGGTGGACCTCCAGCAAAATCCAAGATGGACACGTCACTGGTCGATCTCCAATGGTTCGCAAAATCCAAGGTCAATCTTTGGTGAACCTCATTTTCCTAAGCCTTGTCAAACTTAAGGTCTACCCCCATTGAGCCCCGACAAAACCCAGGATGGACAACTCTTCTAGTATCAGACTTGACAAACTCAAGGTACACAAGGTCTACCCTTGGCATACTTTACTATCATTAAGCTTTTTCTTACAGGAATACAAGTTTGCAGGAACAGGTGTCCAAGGTCGACCCTCGACACACAAAACCCAAGACACGCTCTTGGTACATTCGCTCTTTTGGAACCTCGACAAGCAGGGCTATAAGATCATCCACTCACAAAAGCAAGAGTCCAAAACATGCGTCCAAGGTTCAGCCTTGACGTTTGAAACCTAAGACACGCTCTTGGTACACTTATTCCTATGAAACCTCAACAAGAACATGCGTCTAAGGCTCACCCTTAACGTTCAAAACCCAAGTCATACTCTTAGTCATTTTATTCCTTCAGAACCTTAACAAGCAAGGCCCAAAGATCAACTACTCATCCTAAAAAAAAAGAAGTGAAAATGAGACACAATCATACCACAATGTCTCATTTCCTACGATGAAAGGACACCATCCAAGTGACCTACCTTCATCATCATAAATAGAAGACAATAGTATATAAAAATAAACATAGAAGATTGGAGACAATGAAAAGAATAACAACATTTGTATTAAGATCTAATTGTTAAAGCTTTACACGGCTCACATGACCCAAAGTTAAAACAAAAAATACAAAGATAGATGGCAACCTATACATTGGCTCCATCATCCTGCTCCTCATCAGCACCTTCCTCAGCAGAAGCAATCTCTTCTTCATTGATAATCGATGTCGTATCGCTTCAAAACAATTAAACTACGGTAATTTTATAGAACATGATTAACCTAGGTTGACTTAGAGACACAATCAATATGGTTCCAACTTCAATTCACTAGTAAATAATAGGGGGATTTTTATCAAACAGTTTGCATGCGTGAATAAAAATTGCAGAAAAATGTAACAAAATAGAAACTAATAGAATTGATAAAAGGTATTCTAAAACAGATTAAAAAGCATCAATCCAATTCACCAACCCAAGCAATATGAATTATCATAGTTCTCAGATAATGATTTTGTTGTGAAAGTTCATTCAATTTCATCAGAAGCAGTTCAATTGAATTAACTCCTAAATTAATTGAAACCACAAACCTAATTGAAATATCATCCAAATAATCTATGATTAAAATTCGAAATTAGGAAATGAATCCATAACCTAATCCACTTTCAATCCTAAACACATTCATAATCATGAAAATGGAATAGAGGATTGAAGAAGAAACTGAACATTCACACAAAATTTGAAATACCAAACCAGAACTCAAACTCTCCTTGCTTGGGCTTGGATCCTTGGATTGATTGATTGTCTAGCCTTCCATGATCAACATCAATGAAAGCCCCATAAAATTAGTGCAAGAAAATGGAAAAAAAGAAAAGAACAATGAAGAACAATGAAGAACAGTTGAGAGAAAATAAGAGAAAGGGTTTTAATTCTAAAAACTTCTAAAAGTCACTACAAAATGTGTTTTTGCTAAAATTAAGTGTGTCCATCCAAATAACTAAAATCACTTAAATATAGTGACTGAGTCAGTAGGAAAGGATGGGCCACAATGAAGCCCAACTAATCTAACTAATACTAATTACACCAATTTCGCAGCCCAAAATTCAAGCGCAGTGATTCTGACTTCCAAGCCTAAAATGACCCTCAAATTGATAGAATTGGCCTTGGCTTATCTCTGACAAACTTGTAGATATTTTACTTATCTTTCCATGGATTACTTATATGCACCATTTGGAGTTCTGTAGAGCTCTCTAGATCCTGCACAAGGAAGATAGGTCAAGTAAGCAAAAACTCCAAAAATAAGCAACAAGTATCAATTAAGCTCACTTGTTTGCCTAAGGCAAAAACTGAATTAGAATGGGAAAATAATAGTCCAAGAGAAGTCAAATAAGTTAAGAAGAATGGAAAAATATTAAACTAAAAATACTCAATCAAAATACCCCACACTTAAACTTTTGCACTCTTGGGCAAAACTAAAAGAAAGAGTAAGAGAAAATTCAAACTAAAGTAAACTACAAACTAAAAGAAAGTTAAGAACAAGGCACACACATTTTTCAATGGATCCTAACAATGCACAAAAGTGAGAAAGATGAAAAAATGGAAGAATGATATTAAGGTTTGAAACAATCCATGAACACATGATCACAAGTACAAAGTGAAAAAGTAGTCAAGTTAAAATTAAGAATGAACCAAGGTGATAGTAACCTCTCAAAGAGAAAAACTTAACCTCTTCTAATGTGTATGGGTTTATGTTTACACTCAAACACCACATGTAACTAGCACATCCAAATTTTGACAAGACTCTAATTCATTCAACTTGAAATACACATGCATCTGTAATGTATCGCTTGGGTAAAGGGTGGATAAGAAAAGGATATTTAGGCTAAAACTAAGAGAAAATAGGGGCAATGGAGAGTAAGCCAACAAGTATAAAGAGGGGTAGAAACAAAGAACTTATAACGATGAAAATGAATCACAACAACTTTTGTTGCATTTTCTTTTCCTTTTTCTTTTTCTTTGCTTTTCTTTTTCCTTGTTTATGCATTTTATTTTCTTCTTTAAACTTTTGCTTTGTAAACTCTTTCTTTTCTTTTCTTTTCTTTTCTTTCCAAATCAAAACAAAATAAAGATACCCCACACTTGTTTGAAACCCACTCCCAAAACAATTCCAAGGCCCATTTTCTCCCTAAAGTTAGGATAACTTGGTTTTCCATTTTTTTTTCTTTTTTCATAATGAGGTACACAAGAAAAAAAAGGTTAAAGGCTAAAGAGGGTAGCAGTGGATATCAATGCAAGGATAGTTTATTTGGCTAGTGGATAAAAGAAAGAAGACCTAAATCATCTGAATCAAAGCATGTGCAACAAGGAATGTCAAAAGAGGCAAGACAAAACATAGAGTAATCTAGCACAAGGGTGAAATCACACATGAAAGAACATGAATGAAATAATGTGATTCATCCACAAAGGCCCAAAAACTCACAAGGCATATTTCTATCACACATGATCCATCTTAAATTCTATTTCTCAAGCCTACTTATCACTTCAATAATTGCCACAGTTATTCACATCAAGCATGAAACCTTTCATTCCAACAAATAATAGTACATTTCTCACAAATTACACAAGTTAGAAATCCTATGAAAAACATGAAAAAGTGCCTAAATTCTAGTTTTTATTTTCTGAATGTAAAAACAGACTAACAACCAAACCAAACAAAACAAATACAACAACAAAAACAGAAAATAAGAACAGACAGATAAAATAGAAAACCAACTCAAAAATTAAAACAGACAGAATGCAAAAATTGAAAATAAACAGAAACATAAACAGTAAACATAAATAGAAAATAAACAGAAAATAGATTTAAAAATTAAAACAGACAGAATGTAAAAACAGCAAACAAAAACAGATAAACAGAAAATAGATTTTGTAATCTTTCACCCCACACTTGAAAAGCACATTGTCCTCAATGTAAGCATGCAATGAGATGCAAACAAAGAGACAACAAATAAAAGAAGGGAAAAGGAAACTCCCCAAATGTCATTCAAGGCACATCATCACATAGAATTGGCAAGACCAAAGATATGCCCGCCACAAGCTCCTCCTCCACTTGAGGGCTCTCATGAAATAACTTGAGTTGGTGACCATTCAATTTGAAGACCTTGCCGGTAACTTCATCTTTAATCTCAACTGCACCATAGGGAAAAACATTAGTAATAACAAAAGGTCCACCCCATCTAGATCAAAGTTTACCGGAAATAAGCTTGAGGCGAGAGTTAAACAATAACACTTTTTGGCCAATATGGAACTCCTTCCTAAGAATCCTAAAGTCATGAAATCTCTTCACTTTCTCCTTATAAATCTTGGAGTTCTCATAGGCTTCTAAGCGGATCTCTTCAAGTTCTTGCAATTGAAACTTCCTTTCCATACCAGCTTTATCAAATGCCATGTTACAACTCTTCACCGCCTAATAAGCAAGGTGCTCAATCTCCCCCGGAAGGTGGCAAGACTTACCAAAAACCACCTTGTAGGGAGACATCCCCAAAGGTGTTCGTTAAGCAGTCCTGTGAGCCCATAAAGCATCTTCAAGTAGCTTGCTCCAATCCTTCTTGTTGGGTTGCACTACCTTCTGTAACACTTGCTTTATCTCTCTATTAAAAACCTCTGCTTGCCCATTAGTTTGGGGATGATAAGCTGTAGCAACTCTATGCACAACCCCATACTTTTGAAGCAAGGATGTCAATGATCTGTTACAGAAATGGCTCCCCTAGTCACTGATAATGGCTTTAGGCACACCAAACCTGCAAAAAATGTTGGATCTCACAAAATCCACAATAACTTTAGAATCATTAGTTCTAGTGGCCTTAGCTTCAACCCATCTGGAAACATAATCAACAGCAAGCAGAATATGTAAAAAACCATGAGAAACAGGAAATGGACCCATAAAATCAATACCCCACACATCAAAAATCTCACAAAAAATAATGGGTTGCTGAGGCATCTCATGTCTATGTGTAATGGTTCCTCCTACTCTCTGACACTGCTCACAAGTGGTAGTAAAGTGTTGAGCATCTCTAAACAAAGTGGGCCAATAGAACCACAGTCCAATACCCTCCTAGCGGTCCGTTGAGAACCAAAATGATCGCCAGTAGGTGTGCCATGAAAAAACTGAGAATAGATTGAATCTCATGATCTGGCACACACCTACGGATCACTTGATCACTACCAAATCTCCACAAATAAGGATCATCCCACACATAAAATTTATCATCACTCTTAAGTTTATCTATTTGAGACCTAGATGTATAAGGTGGAACAACAGATGCAACTATGAAATTCACAATATCAGCAAACCAAGGGGTGATATGTGATGAATGCAAGTGCATCAAATGCTCATCAGGAAAATTATCCCTAATAGGAAAGGATTCAACAGGTCCCTCAATCCTACTCAAGTGATCAGCAATCAAGTTTTTCGCACCACTCCTGTCCTTAATCTCAATATCAAACTTCTGAAGAAGAAGCATCCACCTGATCAATCTAGGTTTAGCGTCAGGCTTCTTCAACAAGTATTTCAAAGCTGCATGGTCAGTAAAGACAGTGATATGGGAGCAAAGCAAATAAGATTAGAATTTATCTAAAGCAAAAACAATAGCTAAAAACTCCTTCTCTGTGGTGGTGTAGTTAACTTGGGCTACATCTAAAGTGCATGAAGTATAAGCAATGACATGGGATCGTTTATCAACTCTCTGTGACAACACAGCCCCAAGTGCATAGTTAGAGGCATCACACATGAGATCAAATGGAAGTTCCCAATCTGGTGGCTGCATGATAGGAGAGATCGTAAGCTTCTTCCTCAATTCCTCAAATGCCTCTTTGCAAGGCTGATCAATCATGAAGTCTACGTTGTAACGCCTCTCTTTACTCTCTCTCGTGGTTAATTGATTTTAGATAAAATCTCATAACCCTTATGTATTAAAATGAGTTTAGTTATAAATTTCATGAAAATTTCTTTTTCTTATTGCTTCAAATAAGCGAATTCTTTCTCACTACGCTTCATACAATTACAATTCATCAAAACAGTCCAGAATATCGCACAGTCCATCAATACAGTCCAAGTACAAGCCATCATGAAATATAAAGAATTTAACTTATTACAAATCATCAACACATCTTCATCATCTTTCCTTTAAAATTCTTCTAGACTTTCCTGCTTTTCTGCTCGCCCAAATGAATTTGGGGTCATCACAGGTGTCAACCACAGACACAAAATATGGGTAAGTTTATGTTAACCATAAATAAATAAAGAATTTAATTTAAAACTACATAAACATGTACATTCAGATAAGCCACACGAAATTTTTAGTTAACCCCTGGGTGTTCAACTTTGCAACTTTCAACTTATGGCCATTGTCAAAATAGCTCAACACGGAATCAGAGCGATCGAGTCAGGATAGGTCTGTGTTGCAATAGGACTCACACCTACTCAACATGTGATCATCATGGGTAGGTGCTTTCCCCACTGACCTTATCCCCAAGTTCAGCCACCATATGTCTGAACGCTCGTCATAATTCAGCTATATGACATACCTCCTTTGAGGTTTAACAACAACTCCAGTACTACCACAATAATATCATCGCAGAGTAACAACAACTCCAGTACTACCACAATAATATCATCACAGGGTAACAACAACTCCAGTATTACCACAATAATATCATCACAGGGTAACAACAACTCCAGTACTACCACAATAATATCATCACAGGGTAACAACAACTCCAATATTACCACAATATTATCACCGCAAGGTAACAACAACTTATAAATCATATTTAATTTTCAACATACACAACTTTTCCACTTAATCATCAACATTTACAACTTTCTTTTAATTAATAAGCTTAACCATATCAATAAAGTATTAAGTTACAAATAATAAACTCAACCACATAAATGAAATATACATATCACATACAATTTCTAAATGACATAACATGTAACTTCTTTAACTTTAATTATTTTCTTAAAACCGAATAATGATTTTATAACAAATAAATTTAGTGTTTGTAGGTAAATCCTTGAGAAAGTATATTCATCATTTTATCATCAAAATAAAGTGATATAAAGATTCATAAAAGACTAGTGTACTTATTTTTAGTAAAATATGTTCATAGGAAAATTAATATAAAAGTTCCTTTAATTGGTTAACCTTCTACTTATTACCTTGAATTCCTTAATCAATTTCATCAAACTACAAGTCCTTAGTCTTTCTTATCTTGGATTATATTAGGTTAGTTCTTCACTAATCATTTATTA
>QARZ01040745.1:16555-38855 GCA_013407115.1 Glycine latifolia | reverse complement strand
CCCCCCCCTTTTAAGCCTTGTACGTTGGATATGGACTCCAAAAGGGAATTGAATTTGATTTTTGTTGACTAAGCTTATCTTTGAAATCATGATTACTAACTTTCCTCTTGGTGTTTCCTTATTGGCTAAGCAATATCCACCCTCCAAGTGGCCTAAAGCTCGAAAATTCTTCATCAAGCCTCCTTATATCCCCTTGGCACGTTGGAAACCAAACTTGAGGAACAATCTTCACCAAATTTCCATTTTACAAAAGAAATAGCCTAAACTTAGTGTAAAGTTCCATAATTATTTATCTTGCTTCCTATTGGTCCTTATGACCTTTAATTGTAAAAATTACAAGCCTAGCATATTTAAGAAATCCATTCCTTCCATAATTAATAGAAAACTCTAAAGATTATAACAATTTTTCTATACAATTTTAATGTCCATAATGACCTTGAATTGAATTCTTTTCCAAACATTTATCAAAATTTCTAGAAATTTCATTTTATCTTTTCTTGTCATTTCCTAACTTAATATTCCCTTATCTAAAGGTATTTTATCCATCCTACATGTCCTACAAAATTTCCTAAATCATCTGGCCGTTTTTAATAAAAAGGGCATTTCTGTAATTTTCCATCTTAGGGGCATAATGGTAATTACCCATTTATTCAAGGGTATTTTGGTCATTTTTCTTAAAATATCTTCTTCAAAATATCTAAGACATGTTGGTCATTTCTACAATTGTCTAAGGGTAAAATGGTCATTTTCACCTTAGGGGCATATTGGTCATTTCAAAATTACACAGGGGTATTTTTGTAATTATTGCCTTAAAATATTCTTGTAATTTCTATTTTATAGAAAGGTGATATAATCTTTATTCTGCCCATATTTTTATACAAAATCATGAATATTTGAATATTGGCTTGAATCATATATTTAATACATATTTGTAATTATGGAAATATCGGGGTGTTACATACGTCCTTTTGCAGAAGCTTGGACAATGGCAGGGCAATCTTGCTAAAATCCTGGATGAATCTCCTATAAAAACCTGCATGTCCAAGAAAAGAACGCACTTCCCACAGAAGCGGGGTAAGGTAAAGAAGTAATAACATCAATCTTAGCTTTATCGACCTCAAGACCTCTACTAGAGACTAAATGCCCTAAGACTATACCTTCATGTACCATAAAATGGCATTTCTCAAAGTTAAGAACAAGGTTAGTCCCAAAACATCGATCAAGAACTCTAGAGATACTATCCAAACATGCATCAAAAGAGGAACCATAAACAGTGAAATCATACATAAACACCTCCATGCAACTCTTTAATAAATCATAAAAGATACTCATCATGCACCTTTGGAAGGTAGCAGGTGCGTTGCTTAGGCCAAAAGGCATCCTAGTGTAGGCAAATGTGTTAGTATATGGATGTCCTAGAGACAATCTTTTCATTAGATTAGGACATACATGTACTTTTCAATATTGTCATAAATAAATTATAAGTGCTCTTTATCTTGTTTCATATTCTGTCTCGACATCATTATTAATATATGAGTAACTGGATAAAACCCTTGGAATAGAATAGGTATCTCTTGAGTATCAGTGATGGGATCACGATCATGAGGATTTAAGGATACCAGATGTCTACTCCTAAATTTTAAGTTCCTAGTCTAGAGATACTGAGAATGGGGATCAGTGATCTCGAATAAGATTAGCACGACTTATCTACTTGTATGCAGATACAACGTAAAGAGCTCATGAGCTACAGACATGAAGATGTCTTAGCTAAAGTCGTGGGTGGACCTATAAGGGTATAGCTCGCACTGAACGGACCCACAAAGAGACTCTATGAGGAAATCTCACAGATAGTATCATTAGAAGTAGTCTCTTATTATTTGGGTGTGTCTTTCCTTAGACCAGAAGTTTTCAGCTAGATTGTGTTCTAGAAGACATGCTTTGATTGTATCCCTCGTCAGCCTGAAACATGGAGACACATAGCTATACCTTTGGGCATGTCCTGAAAGAACACGAGTCTAGGGTGACTAGCTGAAGGAATTCGTCAAATCTCTGTGAGAGATTAAGTTATCTATAAACCGGAGAAATCAGGATGACATTTACGGGACTCGGGAATCTATGCATAGTAAAAGAAATCATGAGATGATTTGCCTTTAGAGTCAGTAAAATTGGAGACTCCGTATTTCGTATTAAAGCTTACCCTAAACCTCAAGGGCAGATACGTTTCCTTACCCTAGGTTTTATGGGAAGGTAACCGAGACGAAAGGAAATACATACGGAAACCAAATAGATTTAATAGGATGATCTTGTCATTTACCCAACAAGTGTTGGGGCAACAAAGCATTGCTAGTGCTTTGTGTTGTCATTAAATGAGTAGTGGCCTTGTTGGGCCCAAACTCATTTATGTCAGTAGCTATGTTGGGCCTAATGGGTCACACACTAACACTTTATTGTCATGACATTATAGCATTAAAGGTTGTGGGCCTAATAATGGTTGTTGGCCCAAGAAAGGGTTTGGATACCTATCTTAAAGAGAGAGGGGCGCATGAATGGAGTTAATGGGCTTGGATAGTCCAAGACATTATTAATTTATTTAAATAGTTAAATTAATTATCTAATATTTAAATTTGATAATTTAAATTTTGAATTTAAATATTTGAATTAAATATAGTAGTTAGTTTCATATCAAAAGGAGAAGATAAGAGTTAGATTTGAATTTGAATTCAACTACATCTTATCATGATCATGTCCTAGACTTTAGAAAGAAGTTTGAGGGCTGATTATGGGGCTTACATACGGCTGATATTTAATTATTAGTTGGCAAAATAATTCCCAAGTAATTGACTTGGTCTTAGGAGGATATGATAGGAGGTTGTTGGCAATTTTTGAAATACAACAACTCTATCTTTTCTTCACGTGTGGGATGCTTGATAATCAGATTTTTTTGGTTAAAAAAAAATCTGACTCAAACTCTTCTATAAAGTGTGCTATTGTGATCATAGTTCTCTAATTATTTTTTTGAGAAAAAAACCTATCTACCTTCCTCCACTTTCACGTGCCCTTGTGTGAGTTTTGACAGAAAATTCAGCCACCAATATCATCTATTGGTGAGTCTCTTAGATAAGTAAAAACACTTTGAAACCTAATCTTCTTCCTCTCCATTGGGGTTCCTAGCCTGCCTCCTTTGGTGTTTGTTGGTTGTCTTCAAGAAGTGTTCTTGAGTCTTGACAAGAAGTGGTGTGGATCAACATTAGAGGGCTTGTATCTTCAAGCCTATCCTTGATCATCAAGTTACGAATATAAACAAGGTAACATCTATGTCCTAAAGAATGATTCTTGTGTGGTATGTGTGTTTCCGCTTGAATTTTTTTTTTTCTCACATGCCTTCGGGCTTCATGGCCCATTCTTACAAAATGAGCCAAATGGACAGGTGAATGTGGTCTTATGTTGGTCCTCTGGTGCAATATGAATCTGCATGTAACCAGAAAAACCATCATGAAAACAATAATGTGATTTATCTGCCAACCTCTCCAAAACTTGGTCAAGGAAGGGGAGAGAGAAATGGTCCTTGCGAGTTGCCTGGTTAAGTCTCCTGTAGTCAATGCAAACTCGCCAACTGTTGGCTACTCTAGTCGGAATCAACTCATTATCTTGATTTTTCACAACAGTGATACCCAACTATTGGCTACTCTAGTTTTAATTCTGAAAACTTCTAAAAGTCACTACAAAATGTTTTTGCTAAAATGAATTGTGTCCATCCAAATAACTAAAATCACTTAAATATAGTGACTGAGTCAGTAGGAAAGGATGGGCCACAATGAAGCCCAACTAATCTAACTAATACTAATTACACCAATTTCGCAGCCCAAAATTCAAGTGCAGTGATTCTGACTTCCAAGCCTAAAATGACCCTCAAATTGATAGAATTGGCCTTGGCTTATCTCTGACAAACTTGTAGATATTTTACTTATCTTTCCAGGGATTACTCATATGCGCCATTTGGAGTTCTGTAGAGCTCTCTAGATCCTACGCAAGGAAGATAGGTCAAGTAAGCAAAAACTCCAAAAATAAGCAACAATTATCAATTAAGCCCACTTGTTTGCCTAAGGTAAAAAATGAATTAGAATGGGAAAATAACATTCTAAGAGAATTCAAATAAGCTAAGAAGAATAGAAAAATATTAAACTAAAAATACTCAATCATTCATCAATCAAGACACCGCCCTTCACATCCTTGAATGGGTTGAAGAGACCCAAGTCAAGGTCTTTAGCAAAGAAGTCGGGCTGCCTAATGACCTTGAGAAATCCTTTTTCATGGTTCTTCACCACCACGTGCTTGTAGGTGGACAACTCCTCTTCAAGCTCTTGATGGGCAGCCTTTTCCTCATTCAATTGAGCCTCCAACGCAACCGCCTTCTTGGCAAGCTCATCCCTCTCAGCAGTAGCCCTATCAACCGTGGCAACAAACTCCCTCTTTTCTCTTAGTAGCACCTTCCATGGTTGGCCAGTTCATCACCAATCCAGCTTGGTACACAACAACTTTGACAAGGCACCACTTGTCGTGGCAGACAGTTGGAGGTTGGACTTGACCACCTTAGCAAGTGCCACAATAACACTATTCAACTTAGAATGCTCCACCCGCTAGACATCATGGATGGAAAACTTCAACCTGGCTATCTCTTTATCTAGGGAAGCCACCTTACTCACAGCATATTGGTGGATTTGCCCATTCTCTTCCAAGATTGTAAGACTCCTCCGAAGAAAGATCTCCACTGAGTCTGTAAAACATTGAAGGCCAATCGACCATATCAGATTTCTGGTGAATGTGGTTGGAGTCTTTCGTTCTAGCTTGTTCCCCACACTCCATAGAGAGTCGATCTCCCTTGCAGTATGCACAAATTCGAGGAAGGTGATGGGGCAGGAAGAAGAGGAAGGTAGAGTAGACAATGGCATAACAGAAGCTGGTGGAGTAGGAGATATAGGAATAACAGGTGCGGCAACATTGGCAGAAATATGAGGAGAAGGAGAAGTCGAAATAGCAGCAGTGGCCATCGCTGGAGTAGGAATAGCTGTGACCAAAGCAAGAGTTACAGTAGCAATAAGGGACACAACTAGAGTCAGAGCAGAAGAGGGAGCCTGGACAGTTGGTGGCACCATAGTTGAACTAGGAAGAAGCCCATCGGCCTCCCTCATTGCAGATAGACTGCAAAGGGCTCTCTACTTCTTATCACTTGACGTCTCAGCACCATCATCTTGTTTCCTCTTAGCTAAAACAAAGGGGGAGATGCTAGGGGAAGCATCAACAACATCAACAGGGCCAACCCTAATAGTGGGTCGACCCTCGCCTCCAGTCTAAGGGTTGACAGAGGTAGTCGGTAGAGTCTCGCCTCCAGAACCAACAGACTTCACCAAAGTCTCCATGGGAACCTACCCAATATACCTGCAAAGCACACCAAAGAATCACAAGTGTTAAGTCAGGTCAAAATAAATACAAATGAAAACAAGAAAGACAAAAGAAGAATAAGGCAGGTTCACTGTCTAGAGAAGCAAAGGGATCATCCACCAATGACAAGGACAAGATGGCTCACACATCTAGAAGAAGTTGGCAGCTGCTTTAAGATCGCCTTGTCCACCCTCTCCACTAAGGTCAACAAGTCTTCATTAAACAACTTGAACCTAGTGAGATCGAATTGCCAGTAGAATAGGAAGCGAGGCTCTCCATCCTAGTTGAACATCAATGGCAGCCCATCTGCCACAAACCACTATCTCAGACCTTGAAGAAACAGTCCTTAAAGCGATGGAAGATGTTTGAGTCAAACTCCAATAGTTTCTTGGACACACTATTCAAGGATACCTAACCAATCTTTCCCCTCAGCTTTACCTAAAAAAAGAATAAGAAACCTGACACACTTCGCCAGATGTTGAAGAAAAAGCAGAGAATTTCAAATGCTCTCACCACTGCCTAACTATTGGGATGAAGTTGGGAGGGCGCTACATTCAAGAACTCAAGCATAGCAACTGGAAGGGAGAAAAGGGAAGAAACAAACCCAGTACCTCGAAGAGGCATTGGTACATGAAAAAGAAGGGCAAAGAACTTGGTGCCAACCTCAAGAAAGGGAGGTCATCATTCCCGCAAGCTTCAACAATTTCCTTGCGAGAGTCCTCAAGAGCCATTAAATGCAGTTGATGGCACATGGCATTCACGTACACTCTTGAAGTAAGGGAAGACTTATATTTAAGAATGTCATCCCTCACCCATTCATAGCCAGGAATGGTAGGGGTGAATGACGGTGACCCAACGCTATGGCTACGCTACATACATGGGGAAGCCGTAGCAGAAGGGAGAAGAATCGTAAGTGGCAAAGGTTCCTCAGTGCGAGGTACCCTTGCTGGCACAACACGAGTCAGCCTTCCTCTCTGAAGAGAAGGACTCATCTTTAGAAGTTTAATGGTGACTCTCGTCATCCGAGGAGTCATTCACAGAAATTAGCTCACGCATGAAGGGTTGCTCGATTGAGCCCCCTGAATCGCTGCCACCAAGACCTAAAATAGAGTCAGAGATGAGAGACACAAACATTGTCGAAGCAAGAAAGTATACCTTGAACTGAGAAAAGGGAAGCAAGAAGGAGACCAAGAGTGCAAAGAAGGTTATGGAAAGAAGAAAATCAGGAAGGCAAGTATGGCAGTGACAAAAACGTCAAACGTCCACTCCATTTAAATAGAGGTGTGACATTTCAATTATTGGTGGTAGGATTTGAAATAATTTCCTAGGAATTCGTACCACGATCAGACTCCACTCACCCACTACCGCACGTCTCTAGTATGTGCCCACTCCATGAGTGACACATATGCATGACGACTACGCGTGTATTGCATACACTTGTGGCAAAAGACAAATATAACGTTTTGCTTTCAATACACTCTGCAACAGTCATATAAGAGCAAAATGTTCAACTTGGACACGTCACTTGCCTATTGATAACCGATGTTGTATTGTTTCAAAATAATTAAACTATGCTAATTCTGTAGCACAGGATTAACCTAGGTCAACTTAGAGACACGATTAATTTGGTTCCAACTTGAATTTACTAATAAGTAATAGGGGGATTTTAATCGAACAGTTTGCATGCGATGAATGAAAATTGCAGAAAAATGTAGAAACTGACAAAATTGATAAGAGGTATTGTAAAACGATTAAAGAATATTAATCTAATTCACCAAACCAAGCAATGAAAATTATCATAGTTCTCAGATAATGATCTTGTTATGAAGGATCATTTAATTTCATTAGAAGCAGTTTAATCAAATTAACTCCTAAATTAATTAAAACCACAACCTAATTGAAATATCATCCAAACAATTTGTGATTATAATTCGAAATTAGGAAATGAATCCATAACCTAATCCATGTTTAATCCTAAACACATTCATAATCATGATAATGAAATAAAGGATTGAAGAAGAAAATGAACATTTGCACATAAATTGAAATACCAAATCAGAACTCAAACTCTCCTTGCTTGGACTGGATCCTTGGATTGATTGATTGTTTAGCCGTCTATGATCATCATTAGTGGAAGACCCACAAAATTAGTGCAGGAAAATGGAAGAACAGAAATGAAAATGAAGAACAATAACGGAAATGAAGAACAATTGTGGGAAAAAGAAAGAGAAATTTTAATTCTGGAAACTTCTAAAAGAAACTACAAATTCTGTTTGTGCTAAAAATGAAGTGTAAAAATCCACTAACTAATTGCACTAACGTATAGTGACTGGGAAAGGATGGGCCATGATTAAGCGCATCTAATCTAACTATTTACTAAATATACCAATTCGCAGCCTAAAACTCAAGTGTAGAGTTTCTGACTTCCAAGCCTAAAATAACCCTTAAAATGATAGAATTGGCCTCGACTCATCTCTGACAAAATGTAGTTTTTTTCCATATCTTATCTTTCCACAGACTACTTATATACGCCATTTGGAGTTTTATAGAGCTTTCTAGGTCTTGCATGTAACGACTCGCCTCATTGCTATTGTATCGTTAACTCTTAATCACGCCATTAACACATTTTAATTAAAATAAAACCCCTTTAATTTGATTATAAAAATGGTAGTAATTTTTTTTTTTCGCGAGTACATAGTCATTACCACAAAGCAAAACACGAATACACGAGTATATAATACATTGTAATACAAGTACATATGAAAGCATAATTTAGTGTAATTACAATTGTCCATGTCTGAAATGTAAGTTTTTCAAAGGAAACAAATGATCAAGCAATGAAGAGTGAATCATCAAAACACAACTATTAGCCAGGATCTGATCCATTGTCATCTCGGCAACTCGACGGGTCTAACCAAAAAGAGGTCATCTTCCAAGTCACCTACTACTGTCTGTCTGCTCACACGAACACAGTTTGTGATCATCACAGGTACCAAACCACATGGTACAACAAAGCAAGGGTGAGTTTATCATGTAAAACAACAAGCAACCGATAACATCACAATATCACTACCAGAACCAAGCATTTCATCACGCAACTCGCATGAACAGTCATCCAAAAACATTCCACAAGTCAACATATAATGCCTAACATGATGCATGCTCCTGAATCATCTCTCAGCATGCAATGTGGTACCATCCCAAAAATAGTCCATCCCTGTGGTCAAATGATGCAGTAGCTTGTCAGGGTCGTCACTCTGTCATGCACAGGCAGCTCCCCCAGTGGTGATCAGCCTTGGGTGTCAGAAAGAGTTCCAAACAGATGTGGCCCACCAGTATCCCTGTACCCTATAGCTAATCATCCTATTTCCATCATGCAAATGTAGTATGTCACATGGGCACCATTAATGTATGGCCCGGCCAGGAACAAATCCCTCCTAGCTAGGTAATCCGCCATACACCCCCCATGTACATACATACCACCCCAATTACGGGCTCATGGATGCACTGACCGTGGTCCTTGCAAGGTTAATCACCCAGTCCCGGCATCTCGCGTGTCTATACATAGCATATCACCACGACACCATCAATGTATGACCCGGTCCCAAAACAAATCCTTCCCGGCTGGGGTAACTCTTCATACACCCCCGTGGGTATCTATGTATATCCACCCGCATTCGATAACCATGGTCACCCTCCCATGATATCAATGCACAAGTCATCATCTCATAAACCAATCGTTACTATTCCAACATTATCATACATATTCATCACACATCAATAGTACACACATAGACTAGGAAGCCAGTGTAAAGTATTGGGTGTTCGGGTTGACGCCTAGATATATTAACTATGATTATGAGGTAAGAACTCGAACAAGGTTGGACAAGGGCGGACAAGGTCGGACGAGGGCGAATAAGGTCGGACCTTGGATTCTATAAAACACCAAGGATGGACCCAGCACTATGTAATCGATTTCATAAGCATTGTAATCGATTAAAACACAACACTAGAGAAAACAAAGGAGCCTGGGGTCACTAACCCAACAGCTCTTAAAGAAAGGAAGGGAGCAAGCTCAACATCTCTCAAGAGAAGAAAACAAACTCGGGAAAGGGACCCGGTACCTCTAAAGAAAAGAAGCAAGTTTGACACCTCTAAAGAGAAAGAGCGAGCGCGGAACCTTTAGATTTTCTAACACGCCGAGTAAGGATCCCGGACAAGGGCGGAACTTGGATTTTTATAAAACATCGAGGACAGACTCATCACTTATGCAATCGATTACATAAGCGTTTGTAATCGACTTAAAACAGCCAGCACTTACTTGATACAACAGGAGGTAAGGCTTGTGGTTATATAGCTACCATGAGTCTGCATAAGGTTGTCCGGGTTACGAAGGTCAAGTGGTACAAGGTAGGCTTTCTCAAAGAAAAGGAACGAGCTCATCCAAGTAAGGGAACTTGGTAGCTCTCTTAAAGGAAGAACTTGAGCTCAACAGCTCTAAAGAAACAACCCCAGGTGAGGAACCCGGGATATGACATTCGCCAATAGAGGACTACTAAGAGCCACGCCCCATATATATATATATATATATACACACTACACAATAAGCTCTACCCGGCATACCCGAACCCGGCAGCCGGTACCTCCACAACACACCACTAACCAGATGTTTTGGTAGTTCTCTTCAACGAATACCAGCTTCACGAACAGTGGGTTCCTCAACATCAAAAACTTCACACAAGGACACCATCAAACATAAACATTTCACATCCCATTCATCAACAGATAAAGTTTTTCTGGAAAAATAGCACACAACAGGGACATGTAGACATCTTTATAGTTGGACTCCCTGGTCTCCAACTATGGTATCTAAGACTGTTATCAAATAATAAACTCCCCTTACCTAACCCGGAGTTCTTCTTTTACAGACCAGCGATGCTGTAACACGATCTTCTTAAACGAAAGCTTGCTTGAACGCAGCGTCCTTGCAAAAGCCAAGAAGAAGAGGGTCGGACTCTGTTCTCTTCAAACTTATGAAGAGCTGTCTAAAGCTTCCACTTTGGTCACGAGGTTCCTCTTGACGTAAGGGATCCCGTGGTAGCTACGGTGGTCCTTGGGGTTGAAGGTGACAGAGGGGTTGAGAAAGAGTGATTTCTAGGTGTGGGTAAGTTTAGAGAAAAAAGGAGAGAAGGCGCAAAGAATAAGAAAGGAAAAACACGCTTCCACTAGGCACTCTGATGCTTATATACATAGCTGACAAGACATGTCCACTTTACGTGCACAGTCAGCAACCACAGACCAGCAGAGTTGACTTAACACATCCATCATCAAACACGCATACCAAGACAAAATAGTAACAAACAACAATTACCACAATAAATCAAATAATCAAGCAACATAACACACATTAAACATCCAGCTCAGCAAAGTGAAATTCTGAGGTGTTACACTGCACAAGGAAGATAGGTTAAGTAAGCAAAAAATCCAAAAATAAGCAACAATTATCAATTAAGCCCACTTGTTTGCCTAAGACAAAAAATGAGTTAGAGTGAGAAAATAAAAGTCCCAGAGAAGTCAAATAAGTTAAGAAGAATAGAAAAATATTAAACTAAAAATACTCAATCATAATACCCCACACTTAAAATTTTGCACTCGTGGGCAAAACTAAAAGAAAGACTAAGAGAAAAATTGAAACTAAAGTAAGCCACAAACTAAAAGAAAGGTATGAACAAGGACACACATTTTTCAATGGATCCTAACAATGCATAAAAGTGAGAAAGCTGAAAAATGGAACAATGATATCAAGGTAACAAACAATCCATGAACACATGATCACAAAGTACAAAGTGAAAAAGTAGTCAAGTTAAAATTAAGAATGAACCACTGTGATAGAAATCTCTCAAAGAGCAACACTCTTCTAATGTGTATGGGTTTATGTTTACACTCAAACACCACATGTAACAAGCACATCCAAATTTTGACAAGACTCTAATTCATTCAACTTGAAATACACATGCATCAAAAGATCAAAAGGACTTTATTGGTTTGTAATGATTGGCTTAGGTAAAGGGTGGATAAGAGAAGGATATTTAGGCTAAAACTATGAGAAATAAAGGGCAATGGGGAGAAGCCAACAAGTAAAAAGTGGCGTAGAAATAAAGAAACAAGGTGGAGAACAACGAAATTAAAATAAAAAAGAACTTATCAGGATGAAAATGAATCACAACTTTTATTACATTTTTTTTCTTTTTCTTTGTTTGTATGCATTTTTTTCTTTAAACTTTTTCTTTTCTTTTCTTTTTTTCCCAAATCAAAACAAAATAAACATACCCCACACTTGTTTGAAACCCACTCCCAAAACAATTTCAAGGCCCCTTTTCTCCCTAAAGTTAGGATAACATGGTTTTCCATTTTTTAGTTTGTAATGAGCTACACAAGAAAGAAAAGGTTAAAGGCTCAAAGAGGGTGACAATGGATATCAATGCAAGGATAGGTTTATTTGGCTAATGGATAAAAGAAAGAAGGCCTAAATCATCTCAATCAAAGCATGTGCAACAAGGAATGTCAAAAAGGCAAGGCAAAAAACATAGAGTAATCTAGCACAAGAGTGAAATCACACATGAAAGAACATAAATGAAATAATGTGATTCATCCACAAAGGCCTAAAAACTAACAAGGCATAATTCTATCATACATTACCCATCTTAGAGTCTATTTCTCAAGCCTACTTATCACTTCAACAATTGCAATAATGATTCACATCAAGCATGTACATTTCTCATAATTTAACAGGTTTGAAATCCTGTGAAAAACATGAAAAAGTGCCTAAATTCTATTATTGTTATTTTATTTTATTTTTTTAATTTTCTGAATGTAAAAACAGAAAGACGACAAAACAATAACTGAACTACAAAAAAAACAGAAAATAGAAACAAATAACAGAAAATAGAAACGTAAACAAAAAAAAGACGGAAATAGCATACAGACTCAAAAACTAAAACAGAAAACAGAATCAGAAAACAAATTTTTTTAATCATTCACCTCACACTTGAAATGCACATTGTCCTCAATGTGAGTATGGAATAAAATGCTAACAAATAGACCTTGTCGGTAACTTCATGTTTAATCTCAATTGCACCATGGGGAAAAACATTAGTAATAACAAAAGGTCCATCCCATCTAGATCGAAGTTTACCGGAAATATGCTTGAGGCGAGAGTTAAACAATAGAAAACTTTTTGGCCAATATGGAACTTCTTCCTAAGAATCCTAGAGTCATGAAATCTCTTCACTTTCTCCTAGAGTCATGAAGCTTCCTTTCCATACCCGCTTCATCAAATGCCATGTTACAACTCTTCACTGCACAATAAGCACGGTGCTCAATCTCCATCGGAAGATGGCATGCCTTACCAAAACCACCCTATAGGGAGACATCCCCAAAGGTGTTTGGTAAGCAGTCCTGTGAGCCCACAAAGCATCTTCAAGTAGCTTGCTCTAATCCTTCCTGTTGGGCTGCATTACCTTCTTTAACACTTGCTTAACTCTCTGTTAAAAACCTTTGCTTGCCCATTAGTTTGGGGATGATAAGCTATAGCAACTCTATGCACAACCCCATACTTCTGAAGCAAGGATGTCAATGACATGTTACAGAAATGGCTCCCCTAGTCACTAATAATTGCTCTAAGCACACCAAACCTACAAAAAATGTTGGATCTCACAAAATCCACAACAACTTTAGAATCATTAGTTCTAGTGGCCTTAGCTTCAACCCATCTAGAAACATAATCCACAACAAGCAAAATATATAAAAAATCATGAGAAACAGGAAATGGACCCATAAAATCAATACCTCACATATCAAAAATCTCACAGAAAATAGTGGAATGCTGGGGCATCTCATGCCTATGTGTAGTGGTCCATTCTGCTCTCTGACACTGGTCACAATTGGTGGTAAATTTATGAGCATCTCTAAACATGGTGGGCCAATAGAACCCATAGTCCAATACCCTTCTAGCGGTCCGCTGAGGACCAAAATGACCATCGGTAGGTGTGCCATGAAAAAACTGAAGAATAAACTGAATCTCATGATGTGCCACACACCTGCGAATCACTTGATCACTACCAAACCTCCACAAATAAGGATCATCCCACACATAATATTCAGCATCACTCTTAAGTTTATATATTTGAGACCTAGATGCATGAGGTGGAACAACAAATGCAAAATGAAATTCACAATGTCAGCAAACCAAGGTGTAACATGCGATGAATATAAATGCATCAAATGCTCATTAGGGAAATTATCCTTAATAGGAAAGGACTCAACGGGTCCCTAAATCTTGCTCAAATGATTAGAAACCAAGTTTTTCGCACCACTCTTGACCTTTATCTCAATATCAAACTCCTGAAGAAGAAGCATCCACTTGATCAATCTAGGTTTAGCATCAGGCTTCTTCAACAGGTACTTCAAAGCTACATGGTCAATAAAGACAATGATATGAGAGCTAAGCGAATAAGATCTGAATTTATCTAAAGCAAAAACAATAGCCAAAAGATCTTTTTTAGTGGTGGTGTAGTTAACTTGGGCTGCATCTAAAGTGCGTGAAGCATAAGTAAAGACATGGGATAGTTTGTTAACTCTCTATGACAACACAACCCCAAGTGCATAATTAGAGGCATCACACATGAGCTCAAACGGAAGTTTCCAATTTGATGGCTGCATGATGGGAGAGGTCATAAGCTTCTTCCTCAATTCCTCAAATGCCTCTTTGCAAGGTTGGTCAATCATAAAGTTTACGTCCTTTTGGAGTAGCTTGGAGAATGGCAGTGCAATCTTGCTGAAATCCTGGATGAATCTGCTATAAAAACCTGTATGTTCAAGAAAAGAACGCACTTCCCACACAGAAGCGGGGTAAGATAAAGGAGTAATAACATCAATCTTGGCCTTATCAACCTCAAGACCTCTACTAGAGACCAAATGTCCTAAGACTATACCCTTATGTACCATAAAATGACATTTCTCAAAGTTAAGAACAAGGTTAGTCCTAATTCGTCGATCAAGAACTCTAGAGAGACTATCCAAACATGCATCAAATGAGGAACCATAAACAGTGAAATCATCCATAAACACCTCGATGCAACTCTCTAATAAATCAGAAAAGATACTCACCATGCACCTTTAGAAGGTAGCAGGTGCATTGCATAGGCCAAGAGGCATCCTCGTGTAGGAAAATGTGACAAATGGACAAGTGAATGTGGTCTTGTGTTGGTCCTCTAGTGCAATATGAATATGCATGTAACCTGAAAAACCATCAAGAAAGTAATAATGTGATTTACCTGCCAACCTCTCCAGAACATGGTCAATGAAGGGGAAAGGGAAATGGTCCTTGCAAGTTGCTGTTGGATTTAGGGGGAGCAACTTGAAGCTTGAAGATTAGGCAATGGAAGATTGTTTTGAGCTTTTCACATGCCTTGAAGAAAGTAATGAAATGTATAAAAGAGGCCAATCTGTTGATCCTTGCATTGCATGCACTTAATCATTTTTTAGCTTGAATGTTTTCATCAATGACTTAAAGCAATTTTTTGAAAAAAGAACTCATAGTCAATGTTTTTGGAAAAATCCAAATATCATTGGTTTAATCGATTACACTACGGTTTAATCGATTATTTGCTTTGTTTTTAAATCTGGAAAAGCTTTGAAGAACAATTTAATCAATTGCCGTTTCTTGTAATCAATTACATAGTGTTAAAAGAAAATCATGCTTCACTGCTTTAATCGATTACCATTTCTTGTAATCGATTACATAAGTTTGTGAGAAAAGCTTGTTACACTGGTTTAATCGATTACCATTTCCTGTAATTGATTACACTAGGCTTTTCAAGAATACATGTATCATTGCTTTAATCGATTACAACTTGTTTCAATCGATTATTTTGCTCGTTGTTCAAACCCAGAAATCCTATGAACACTTTAATCGATTAAGTGAAAATTTAATCGATTACACAAGGCTTTTTAATAGATTATTTGGTGCATTTAATTGATTACAGTTAGTTGGAAAAGTTTGTTATAAATAGAAGTGAGGCTTGGCTTGGTTTTAAATCTGAACACTTTGAATTTTCTGAATACATACAAGCCATCACAAAGTTAGAAAGTGATTTTCTGGGTTACGCTACTTCTTGTCCCACTCTTTAATCTTCATGGGTATTGAATGATTTCTTGGGCAAGAGTTTTCAAAGAAGAATAGGAGAGCATGTTTTAAAATTCATTTGATCATTCAACTCTGATTGGTAACTAACATGCATTCATATTCATTGGATCATCAGGTTGTTTCTCTCCATTCTCTTTGGGTGTAAAACTTGTTTTGCAATGTTGTAATTTTGATGCTATTGTAATTTGTTCTTTGAAGCTTGTCTAGAGTAGTGTTCTCTAGGAAAGAACAGAGTAGTGTTCTCTGGTTCTTGTTCTATAGATGTCTAATAGGGTTTTAGATTTCTTATCTTTATCTAGAGTTGATAAAGAGGGTTTTGTAATAAAGCTTGTAAGAACTAAAATTGATAACAGTGGAACTCTAATCTAGTGTTGATTAGAAGAAACTGGATGTAGCTTCTTTTGAGAAGTGAACCAGTATAAATTCTTGAGTTGATTTTCTATTCCTTAATCTCTATTAGTCATCTTGCTAATTTGTTCTTGGTATTTTTATCATTACTCACAAGTTCTATTTTTGAGCTATTGATTTCTTGAGCTGAGTGATTTGATTGATTAAAAGCTTTTTGGTTTCAAAAGTGATTAAAATCCTTACTCTGAATTGAAAAAGAAATTTTTAAAAGACCAAGTATTAACCAATTCACCCCTCCCCCCTCTTGGTTATTGTGGGTATTCCTATTGTTTTCAGTTGCCTGGTTAAGTCTCCTATAGTCAATGCAAACTCGCCAACTGTTGGCTACTCTAGTCGGAATCAACTCATTATCCTGGTTTTCCACAACAGTGATACCTGACTTCTTAGGGACCACTTGGACAAGGGAAACCCAAGTGCTATCTGAAATGGTGTAGATGATCCTTGTAGCTAGTAACTTCATCACTTCCTTCTTAACCACATCAAGAATAGTGGGATTCAGCCTCCTCTGTAGCTGCCTCACCAGCCTAGAATCATCCTCCAAGAGTATCTGATGCATGCAAATGGAAGGATTTATTCTAGGAAGGTCAGCAAGTGTCCATCCAATGGCCTTTTGGTGGCCTCTCAAAACATGCGACAACTTCTCTTCATGCTCAAGTGACAGCTTACTAGATATGATGACTGGAAGCTCCTAAGAATCATCTAAATATGCATATTTAAGGTGCTCAGGTAGTGACTTCAGCTCCAAGGAAGGTAGCTGAATAGTGGAAGGCAAGGAAAGATTGGTGGCTGAGGGAAGGGAGATAGTAGAATCAGAACTTGTACCTGTATCTGCAACTCAATGTGGGACCATAGTTGTAGGAAGACTCATTCTCCATATCCAAAATGTAAAAATCTGCTGGAAAAATCAAATCATTAACTCGCACCAGCACATTTTCAATAAGTCCCAGTGGAAGCGCAACACTCCTATTGGCTAAGTAAATAGCAACACCAGTGGGTTTCAAATCAACCAAGATGTAGTGATCTATAAACTAATGTGGGCATGATATTAATTGAGGCTCAAAGGTCAAGGATGGCCTCTGTAAAAGTACAATCGCAGTGCAAGGGATAGCGAAAGTGCCAGTGTCTTTGCACATTTGTGGCAATGTGGATAGTGGAATGGCATTAACAGTTTTGCCCTGTATAAGTGCAGAAACATTTCTGCCCATAATCACGTGCTCATTTCCCTTCAGCTTCCTCTTGTGGGTGCACAAATCCTTCAAGAACTTTGCATATTTTGGAATCTATTTGATGGCATCCAATAGGGGAATGATGACTTCCACCCTCCTAAAATTCTCAAGCAAATTAGAATCAAACTCCACTTTCTTTGCAGAAATGGATCTAAAAGGAAAAGGTAGAGTAATCTGTTTTTGTGCAGAATCTGTTTTGGCACGATCATCAATTTTTCTACCAGCATCAATTTTAGCACCAACATTTGTTGAATTTGGAAGCTCTATGCCATTTACTCGATGTAATAGAACTCACATTCTTTGGATTAATAATTGGTTGTACTGGTATGTTGCCAGAACCTTGTTGCTGCATATGGTTGATAGTTGTAGCTAACTGTCCAATCTGAGTCTGCAGGTCTTGGATGGTGGTGCTGACATTTTATTGAAACTGAATGTTGTTGGTTGCCATTTTCTTCATCAAGTCCTCCAAGGAAGGTCCAGAACTAGGCTGCACAAGTTGCGCAGGTGTAGGTGCAGGTGGAGGCTGCTGGAATTATGGCTATTGTTTGAATGAGGGAGCTTGGTATTTGCTGGTGAAGGGTTGATATTGCTATTGTTGAGGTCTGAATGGTTGCTGTTGTTGTTGACCAAGTGATCGAAGCCGTATTCAACCAAATTAATGCAATTAAATGCAGTACTAGGAAGTGACCTAGGTCGTCTCTCAAGGATCGATTAATTTTGTTCAGGGATTAAAATGTATTGGGGGTTTTTGACAGAATGCAAGATTATATATGAAATTAAAATCGAAATATCAAAAGCAGTGATTAAAATGGCCAGGTCTGGAACAGATTGCGTTCATAATATCCTTGGTTCACAAAACATAACCTATCCTGTCTTAATCCTGGTTAGTCCAGATTAATCTACTAAGCGAAGATTAACCCAAAACTTCCCTACACAAATTAAGCAATTGCGAATTCTGTCAGACCAGGATTAAGCAACCCGAAAGCACTGAATCAATCAATTCAAAATCACTAAGAATGATTCCAATTCGAAAATCCAGAACAGAAGCCTAACAAATAAGAACCAAGCAGAATAGAAAATTAAACACAGAGAACCTCCATTAATTGCAATCTGTCCAGAACCTAACCTAGGAATTAGCCTTCCATTAAATTGAAATTAACAACAGAGCATGAATTGAAACCCATAAACAGAAATGAAATTCAACAGAACCCTAATTACAGAAAACGAAATTTAAAACCTAAAACAGAAACGAAAATAGAGATGCAAAACGTGAAAGATAAACAGAAACGAATTTAGAATTAGAAACAGCAACGAAATTACAAACTGGAATTGAAATTATAAACGAAATTAGAACATAGGAACAGAATTGAAACGAAAATAGGAAGCTATAAACAGAAACAAAAATAAGAAGCAAAACGAAATTAGAAACAGAAAGCAAAGACGAAACTGGAAGCAGAAACGAAAATACGAAACTGGAATTAAAAATGCGCAAAACGTAGTCTGAACGGAGTCATCAACAGAAGCTAAAACCTAAAACCCTAGCAGAGCATAAAAACGTGAACAGTAGCCCCCCTTTAGTGCATGGGCACAGTTTCCTATATATACTAGTTAAAAACCTAAAAACGAAAATAGGCCTTTTAACAATTCTGGCCCAAAATTTACTAAAGCGAAAATAAAACGAAAATAACGTGCTGTTGCGGAAAATTAATGCTGACGACGTAATCCAATCTTCAAGTCCACGAAATAATTCCAAGCTCACTTAATTATTAAATTGCCCTGAAAATAAGAATTGGAATAATTAAACTCAGAAAATCCAAATTCGTTAAAATCTGAATTATCGGCCCAATTAAGAAATAGTGCGGAATATAAACGATTAAACGCAAATCAGGGATTAAAATGAGTACAGAAATATGAGAAAATATAGGTAAAAAGGTGACTCATCACCAAGACCATACCTCAAATTTGAATGATCTCTCCAACCAGGATTATAAGTGTTAGAGTAAGGCTTATATTGTTGTTGAGGTCTGAATGATTGTCCAGGTTGTATGGCAGAAACTTCAGTAACTTGTTCTATTTCTTGGAGAGTATGACATGCATCTGTTGGATGATTAGGTGCACAACAGATACCACACAACCTTGGTTGATTGGCTGCCATCACATTCTGCTGTTGACCAATGGCAAGTTGTCTCACAAGGGATGTCAATTCTGTCAGTTTATTCTACAACCTCTAGTTATCAACAACCATAAAAATAGAAACTTCATTTGCAACAGCCTTGGATGTTGTAGCACCTCTAGTACCAAATTGTTGATAATTGGTTGCCATGTTAGAAATCAACTGTCTTGCAGCAAGAGGAGTCTTGTCCATCAAAGCGCCTCCACTGGTTGCATCTATCATACTCTTGTCCATCAACATCAAGCCTTCATAAAAATACTGGACCAATAATTGCTCAATGATTTGATGGTGAGGACAGGTAGCACACAACTTGTTGAATCTCTCCCAGTACTCGTATAATGTCTCTCCCGATAGCTGCCTTATACCACATATTTCTTTTCGGATGGATGCTGTTCTGGATGCAAGGAAGAATTTCTCCAAAAATCTTCTCTTCATATCTGCCCAAGTATTGATAGGATCTGGTTGAAGGTACAACCAATCCTTAGCCGCACCATCCAGAGCTGCCTTATACTCGCATGGTGGAACACACTACATGAAACTCCTTAAGATGCTTGTGTGGATCCTCACCTGCAAGACCATGAAACTTTGGAAGCAAATGGATCAGTCTAGATTTTAGCTCATAACGAACCTCGGTCTCATGATATTGAATACACCAAGGTTGATAAACAACATCAGGTGTAGCTAATTCCTTAAGAGTTAGGTTGTTATCAGCCATTGTATCAACAAAAATTTCAGAATCAAGATGTTCAGAATTAGAAATAGACTCAGAAACAGAAGACACTATACTACTATCTAGAACTACACTATCAAATTCATTTAGACTACTATTAATTTTACTCAATTAGTGAAATGTCTTATCTATTTTAGGATCATATGAATGCAAGTCACTTGATTGGAACCTAGTCATGCACAGTTCAACTCATGAGAGACAAAAATCACAGAAATCTCATAAATAACAGACAGCTACTATACTAGGACACTAATCACAATACCTGTTGAAATGAAACAGAAAATGAAAAACTACCCAAACAATTTTAAAAATATTTAAAAACACCACAGTAAATGTCTAAAAATCATGATTTATTTTTGTAATTTTTTTATGATTTTTAAATATCATGAAAGCACAATAAATTCAAATGTGGCCTAGATCATCGAATTTGGGAATTTGGACCCCAGATGACTGTGTTCGTCCCTCACAGGGTCAAAATGATGTATTAATTTTCTCCACATTTTGGTAAATTTTTAGCCCATTCTGAGATAGTTTTCTGTGAAATGACCAGAATGCCCCTACGCTAAACACATAACTGGGCTAAAACTCCTACTTAGAGGCCGAATTTGCCAATTTTGGGGGATAAATTTCGGTCACCAAGTTTCACAGCCAAACTCCACAGGATAGATTAACTCTCGACACCAAATTGCAAACCACAACTACACTATACTACACTACTCCTGTAACATCCTCAAAATTATATCTTGAGTTTATATTGAATTATGGAAGTATGGTGATAGTTAAATACTTTAAAGAAATTCACGTGGAAGCTTAGGAAATATCTCAGCCAAATATTATAGAATCAATCAACATTGGTCATTTGTACTAAGCTTTCCACCTAACCACATAGTCATTTAATGCATGGAATCATTCTTTAAAATATTAAACAATTGGTGCAGCAGATATATTTGCCTATTGTCATGAATATCTTCAGCCAAGCTCCACGTGCATATGGGAAAAGAATATTTTAAAGAAAGATCTAGTACATAAGATAAGGTTTAGGCATAATATGAAAATGATATGAATACTTCACACTTAACCAAGAGGGGGGCTAAATTGGTTAGACCTTGGTAAATCAAAAATTCTTTAATCAAAATCAGAGTTTTAAAGGATCTTTATCACTTTTCAAAACCAAGAAACCTTATTCAATCAAGTAGCTCAGCCCCTTAAAATTCAATGGATCAAAACTGACTTTTCAAGATAAGCAAATGAATCAAGAAACAATTAATATGAGGAGAGTAGATTCAGAAAACAACACTCAAGCAATTTATACTGGTTCACTTCAAAACCATGAAGCTACATCCAATTTCTTTCAACCAACACTAGGTTGAAGTTCCACTATTTAATTTTTGTTCTTACAAGCAATTACACAGCCTCTCTTTATCAATCCTAGATAAAGTTCAGAAATCTAAAACACTATTAGATTCTTAGAGACAAATCCACTGAGAACACTACTCAGCACAACCCCTAGAGAAACCCTATCTCTAGATACAAGTAAGAACTCAATTACAATAGCAAATTACAAAAACAATAATCAAAACGAAAATTACAATCATATTAAGGAGAGAAACAACCTGATGATCCAATGTATGCAATGCAAATGAAGTTACCACAACAGGTTGAATCTTTAAAACACAAGAAACACAGCTTTCCTTAATCTTGAAATGGTTTCATGCTTCAAGAGTGACTTGATTTCACATGATCAATGCAACATGAAGCTTGACTGAATCAAACCCTCAGAAAAGAATTAAGAATGCTCACAAGACTGTTTTTAGCTCAGAAAATTCGAATGGGTATTATTCCACAAGGTTACAAAAACAGCTGAGCAAGGGTTCTATTTATAACAGAAAATTCTAATCGTCAGTAATCGATTAAAACGCACTAATAATCGATTAAATTACCTTGGTAATCGATTACATTTCCATTATAATCGATTAATCTGTTCATAGTTTTTCTGGGTTTGAATAACAATCAAAATAATCGATTATCTCGAGCTGTAATCGATTCTTACAGTCAAAGCGTATTTTTCACAAAGCTTGTTTAATCGATTACAGAACCTGGTAATCGATTAAACCAGT
>QARZ01040745.1:0-16455 GCA_013407115.1 Glycine latifolia | reverse complement strand
TTATTCAAACCCAGAAAAACTATGAACAGATTAATCGATTATAATGGAAATGTAATCGATTAATCTGTTCATAGTTTTTCTGGGTTTGAATAACAATCAAAATAATCGATTATCTCGAGCTGTAATCGATTCTTACAGTCAAAGCGTATTTTTCACAAAGCTTGTTTAATCGATTACAGAACCTGGTAATCGATTAAACCAGTCATAGTGTATTTTCATAAAGCTTGGATAATCGATTACAAATCCTGGTAATCGATTAAGACAGTGTAGCACAGCTTTTCCAAAGCAAGATGTAATCGATTACGAACTTGGGTAATCGATTATTTTAGTAAAACTTAGTTTTCTTCAAAAGCTATATAATCGATTACTATATGTGGTAATCGATTATGGCAGTGCAATGTTAAAATCAGATATAAGCATGTAATCGATTAGAACTTCATCATAATCGATTAAAGAGTTTCAACAATGCAGTTTATATGAAAGCGTAGGTCAAATAATCGATTAATTCGACATGGTAATCGATTAAAGTGTTCCTGAACATTGTCCAGATTTGATGAAGAACAAAATAATCGATTAAACCATTATTGTAATCGATTATTACAGTGAAAAATGCTTTTTCTTAAAAACCTTTGAATTATTTTAAAACCTTAGTTGAATTGATAATGCCTTGTGATTTTTGTTGACTTAATTAAGTTGAATATGTATTGAATGAATGCAATGCACTTGGATCACCAAAATTGCTTTTCTCTTACACAATTTAATCCTAAATTGTCTTCAAGTTATCCTTTGCATGTTGAAAGCTCAAAACCAAATCTTGAGTTACTTTCTTCTTATTCCTGAAGCAGCTCCCCCTTAATCCAACAATCTCCCCCTTTTTGGCTTTAAACATGCCAAATCTTCAATTGATTTCTAGTTGGGCTTGAAGGTAAAGTGAGGAAGCAATTTGGTGAAACTTGAGCTTTTGCAAACCTGAAAAATTCCAATTCTCTTAGCAAGAACAAGTGTTAAAAGCATATATGATTCAGCATTCATTTACATGATTTTAATGCCTAATGGGTTAGTTTTCAGTACTTAACTCCCCCTAAATTGCACAATTCATTCAACACGAATTTTGGGCACATTGTTCCAAAAAAAAATAGGGATAAACAGAGTATGATGTAGAGCACTTCCAAATTGCTTTGTTTTAAGATCAAAATCAATTATTTCTCCCCCTATTTGGCTTGTTAAAGGCAAAAATTTAAAGTACACAGCAAATAAGGGAAAGACAATAAGATAATTTCATTCATTTAATGATTGAGTGCAGTACATAGAGAAATAAAAAAACATAAAAGAAAAACATGAAAATTTAAGCTTTTAATCTTCTGGGCCCTCATAATCCAGTACAATCCTAGCCTCTATGGTCTCAAGCCTAGATTCAATTTGTGCTAGAGAAGTGTTTGTTTCAGCCCTATGCTCATGGTGTAATGTAAGCAAGGCATCCATTTTTTGAATCATTAAGGATTCAAATGGACTATATGAAGGAGTAGCAGGAGCAGCATCTTCATCCTCAGAACTTTCATCTTCAATATCAGCAACAACAAGAGGTTGAGGTTTTGGATTTTGGCCTGCCATCACCCAGCCTTGTGGTGTCTTCAACATTCCTAGCTTGGAGAGATGCTTTTCTTGAATAAGGCTGTTACTTGAGTTTGTGTTGTCCACAACCTCATTAGAAACATCAATGTTGAAGAAATCTATAAATCTAGATACAAGAACAGGATAGGGAAATGGATAGTTGACTAGTCTCTTAGATTTCAACATAATTTCCTGCAATATAAGAACCCAATTCATGGGTATGGAATGCTTCAGACCATACACTAATTGTAGGTCTTCATCAGTGGCTTGAGCATGATTTGTTGCCCTAGGGGTTAAGACATAGGTGATTATGTAGTGAAGCAATCTGTCTTCAGGAGTCATTAGGCCAGTACCCAGCCTATTCCTAATTTGCATATGGGGATCATGAAGCATGTTCCTATAGGTATCTATCTTGCTATAGCCATCTGGGTTTTCCTCCAATTTTCTCTCACCCTCACATATGACCCCAGCTACTGTTTCCCACACTTCAGGAGTAATTTTCATTTGGACACCCTTGACTTGGGATTTCATTGTCCCATTTATGGAACCTTTGACATAGGTATAGAAAACCTTTACCAATTCAGGATAAAATGTTCCTTTCATTTCAAGAAACATCCTAAGACCTTGGGTCTCTAGATAAGCAGGGAAATTAAAGCCTTCATTCCTAAACCAGTCAAGGTTAAGATATTTGGGTGAGTACACAGGTTTTGTGGCAAAGAATTGAAGATAGTTCATTTTGTCGGTTTCATTTGGGAGCCATAGGTCAAGTCTATTTGGAGGAGGAGGGGGATTAGAAGATGATTCATCAACCTTTCTTTTTTCCAGACCTAGCCTTTTTAGAAGTAGACATCTTAGACAGGTAACCAGAGAGAGAAGAGGTTATGGTGCAAGGATTTCTATGGATGCAAGGCTCTATTTATAAAGTAATTTGAGGCTTCCTATTTGAATTTGAAAATGAGAAACAATTACCACGCATTAACCACACACTTTTAAAGCACAGAGATTTCAAAATTTGAATTTAGGGCAGTTGAGCAGTTACAATTTCCAAGAAAATATTTTAAGATTTGTCTAGAATTTTCCGTAACTCCAGGAATAATCGATTATTTCGTTAAGTAATCGATTATTTCTTCACAAAATGAAATTTTTTGAATTAACAGTAATCGATTAATCTGCTACGTAATCGATTATATCATAGCAAAATAGTTGGGGAAGATGACCTGTAATCGATTACACACAGCTGGAATCGATTACCACAGTGTGAAACAAGTTTTTCATGAGTTTTAGAAGCCATTTAATCGATTATCCCGTATGGTAATCGATTAAACCAGTGGGATTGTCAATTTGTAAAACACTTGAGAGCTTATGTAATCGATTATTTCGATGATGTAATCGATTATCCCAGTTAAATGAATTTTCTGAAAAGAGATTTTATGATGAATAATCAATTATTTTCCATGTGTAATCGATTACATTAGCTGAATTTTCATTTCCAATAGCTTTTTAAATGATTTTAATCGATTAATCCGATACTTAATCGATTATAGCAGTGGATTATGCAGAATGAACAGTTCTAAAGCAGTAGTTTCAAATTTTTAAATGCAAGTAATGTTCAATGGTTTTCACATGGTTTGGCAAAGATCAAGCAAGCTAGCATATGTTGGTTTCATCAAGAATGCCTAACATGTTTCTGAGAGTGTAAAATCTATCTCTATCAAGGGGTTTTGTAAATATATCAGCTAGTTGATTGTTTGTATCTACAAAATCAATCTTAATATTACCTTTTTGAACATGGTCTCTTAGGAAGTGATGTCTGATTTCAATATGCTTAGTCCTTGAATGCATGACAGGATTCTTTGAGATATTGATGGCACTTGTGTTATCACACAACAGGGGTATCTCCTTGAGATCAACTTCAAAATCTTGTAATTGTTGTTTTAGCCATAAACTTTGTGCACAACAACTCCCAACTGAGATGTATTCAGCTTCGCCAGTTGACAAAGTCACACAAGATTGTTTCTTGCAATGCCAAGATATGAGTGAGCTTCCAAGAAGATGACAAGTACCACTTGTGCTTTTCCTATCAAGTTTACATCCTGCAAAATCAGAGTCAGAATATCCAATAACATTGATTGGTGCACCTTTAGGATACCATAATCCAACTTTTGGTGTTGCCTTGAGGTACTTGAGGATCCTTTTGACTGCTGTAAGGTGAGACTCCTTTGGATTTGCTTGATATCTTGCACACAAGCAAACACTAAGCATTATATCAGGTCTACTAGCAGTAAGGTACAGCAAGGAACCAATCATTCCCCTATATTTGGATTCATCAACACTTTTGCCTTTGTCATCAATGTCAAGATAAGTAGAGGTTGCCATAGGTGTTGCAGCATCCTTGCAATTTTCCATTTGAAACTTCTTAATCATTTCTTGACAGTACTTTGATTGACTTAGGAATGTTCCACTCTTTAATTGCTTGACTTGTAATCCCAAAAAGAATGTAAGTTCACCCATCATGGACATCTCAAATTCTCCCTGCATTGTAACTGAAAATCCTCTGCACATTGATGGATTAGTTGAACCAAAGATAATGTCATCAACATAAATTTGAACTAATAGTATATCTTTTCCTTTTCTCTTAATGAACAAGGTTTTATCAATTTGACCTCTTATGAAAGATTGTTCAATCAGAAATTTACTTAACCTTTCATACCATGATCTAGGTGCTTGTTTCAAACCATACAATGCTTTTCTTAATTTGTAAACATGGTTAGGATGTTTGTGATCAGTAAATCCAGGAGGTTGTTCAACATAAACTTCCTCATCTATGTATCCATTTAAGAAAGCACTTTTAACATCCATTTGAAACAATTTGAAATTCATTAAGCAAGCATATGCAAGCAGCAACCTAATGGCTTCTAGTCTAGCTACTGGAGCATAAGTCTCATCATAGTCAATGCCTTCCTCTTGGTTGTATCCTTTAGCAACCAATCTAGCTTTGTTCCTTACTATGATTTCACTTTCATCCAGCTTATTTCTCAAAACCCATTTAGTACCAATAGGTTTATGAGTTGATGTTTTAGGGACTAATTCCTAAACCTCATTTCTTTTGAATTGATTCAACTCATCATGCATAGCCATTAACCAATGTTCATCTAATAATGCTTGACTAATGCTATTAGGTTCAATTTGTGAAACAAAAGCCATGTCACAACAAAGATTTTTTAATGAGGATCTAGTGGATACTCCCTTTGAAACTTCACCAATGATGTTATCAAGGGAAAGATCTCTTGTTGTTCTCCATTCTTTTGGCGCTAGATTAGATGTTGATGGAATTGTTGCAGAACTTGGTTCTCCTTTTTCTTCAATGGGCTGGATAATTTCTTCCATAGGACCTGCATCTAAATCACATTTCTTTTCCTCTCTTGAGGAGTTAGACTCATCACAGATTACATGAACATATTCTTCTATGCACATGGTTCTTTTGTTGAATACTCTATAGGCTTTACTATGTAATGAATATCCTAGAAATACAGCTTCATCAACCTTTGCATCAAACTTTCCAAGTGATTCTTTTCCATTATTTAATACAAAACACTTGCAGCCAAAGGTTCTCAAGTGAGATATGTTTGGCTTTCTTCCTTTGTATAGCTCATAAGGAGTTTTCTTTAAAATAGGCCTTACGAGAAGTCTACTTAAAGTATAGCATATTGTACTCACTGCATCAGCCCAAAAATATTTTGGTAAATTTGTCTCATTAAGAAGTGTTCTTGCACCTTCTTCAAGTGACCTATTTTTCCTCTCCACAACACCATTTTGTTGAGGTGTTCTTGGAGCTGAAAAATTGTGGTTGATTCCATTTTCTTCACAAAAGATTTCAAAATGTTCATTTTGGAATTCTCCACCATGATCACTTCTTATTGAGATAAATTTGTTGCTTTTCTCATTTTGAACAACTTTGGCTAATTTTCTAAAAGCAAGGAAAGCATCACTTTTGGATTTCAAAAACAAAGTCCAAGTATATCTAGAGTAATCATCAACAATCACAAGTCCATAATAATTGCCACCCAAACTCATGGTTCTTGAAGGACCAAATCAATGTGTAGTAGTTCAAGTGGTCTAGAGGTGGAAATAATGTTTTTGCTTTGAAAAGAAATTTTAGTTTGTTTCCCCTTTTGACAAGCATCACATAGTTTGTCCTTCTCAAATTTGAGTTTTGGTAAACCAATCACTAAGTCCTTTTTAATGAGTTTGTTCATATGGTGCATGTTAATATGACTAGCTCTCTTATGCCACAACCAAGATTCATCTATCTTACTCATTAAGCATGAAGTTTTGTGAAGAAATGCATGGTCAATTGAGAGTAGATAGATATTACCTTTTCTCTTACCAATATGGATAACTTTACTACTTTGGCTATCACATACCATACAACAATCTTCATTGAATGAAACCTTAAAGCCTTTGTCACATAATTGGCTTATGCTTAGAAGGTTGTGTTTCAAGCCATCCACAAAAAGAACATTGCTGATTTTGGTGTAGAAGTTATCTCCAATGTTGCCTTCACCAATTATCTTACCCTTATTATTGTCTCCATAAGTGACAGCCTCCATCTTTAGGAATAAAGTCTGTAAGCAAAGACTTGTCACCCGTCATATGCCTAGAGCATCCACTATCTAGGTACCATGTAGATGATTTAGCTCTAAGACATATCTGCACAATTCAAATTAAGAAGAGACAAGTGGTACCTAATTTAAGTTGGGTCCAAAGGGGTTAGTTGCTTTCTTTCTTTTCTCAATCCATATACATTCTCCATTTGGAACATAGAATCTTCTAGCAAAGCACTTGTAAGATGTATGCCCTTTTATCATACAATAATTGCAAGTAGGAAGTTTAGATTGTTAGTATATGGATGTCCTAAAGACAATCTTTTCATTAGATTAGGACGTACATGTACTTTTCATATTGTTATGAATAAATTATAAGCGCTCTTTATCTTGTTTCATATTCTGTCTCGATATCATTATTAATATATGAGTAACTGGATAAAACCCTTGGAATAGAATAGGTAACTCTTGAGTATCAGTGATGGGATCACGATTATGAGGATTCAAGGATACCAGATGTCTACTCCTAAATTTTAAATTCCTAGTCTAGAGACACTGAGAATGGGGATCAGTGGTTTCGGGTAACACTAGCACGGCTTAACTACTTGTATGCAGATACAAGGTAAAGACCTCATGAGCTACAGACATCGAGATGTCTTAGCTAAAGTCGTGGGTGGACCTATAAGGGTATAGCTTGCACTGAACGGACCCACAAAGAGACTCTATGAGGAAATCTCACAGATAGTATCATTAGAGTTGTCTCTTATTATTTGGGTGTGTCTTTCCTTAGACCAGAAGTTTTCACCTAGACTGTGTTCTAGAAGACATGCTTTGATTGTATACCTCGTCTGCCTGAAACATGGAGACACATAGGTATACCTTTGGGCATGGACCTGCTAGTGGGATGGTGCCACCTTCCATTGTTAACCCTCTTCTTGGAGAAAGGGGTCAACCTACTTCTAGGGTTGACCCTGCTAATGCTACAATTGTTTAGGCATCCCAAATGTACCTTACTCTATTTTAGTTAAGAGAAAGTGATGGACTCCAAAATTGAATCAAGTCCTATTTGCCCTGATCTTCCTTGCAATAGAACTCAATCTTCAATTCACTCAAAACAGAGTAGGGAACTCTCTCCTTGAATCGGGTTATTTATGTTATCTAAATTCAGAAATGGGTTATGAAAGAAGAATAGAAATGGATTGGGGATGACACCATGGAATAGGAATTCCAATAAGTCTTGCAAGAATCACCACAATAGCTCAGAAGCCATTGATAAGAAACAAGAAGTTCTTGACTAAGAACAAAGGGAGAAAACTCTCACCAACAATTCAGCAATTGTATTAATCATCCAAAGATTCTTTACGTTCAGTTTTTGGGACCTTATATAGGCCATGAATTATTAAGCTAATTAACCCTAAATGAAATGTAAATGTAAGCTAAAATGAAGCCCAAAACGTAGCTTGTAGAACAAGCTTTACATAAGTGACCTTTGGCTTCCAAAAACTGTGCAATAGCCATCTGAAACTGATATAATCGATTAATTCATTTTGGTAATCGATTAAATCAGTAAGAAACTGAAAATAATTGATTACACTAACGAAATAATCGATTAAAGCAGTAAGGTTATACTTCTTGCTTTCAACTGGTTGCCTGGTAATCAATTATTTCGACGAAATAATCGATTAAGGAAGTCAGGCTATGATTCCTTAATGCTTCTAAACATCCTGTAATCGATTACCAAGCCCAAATAATCGATTAAAGCAGTAACTACTTATTTACAAATGTTTTATTGAATTTCTCTTAACAAGTGCTGGAATTTATTGAACTAAAGTGGACTTGAGACACCAAAATCCAGCTCTTGTCGTCCTTGATAAGGTTTGTAACTTCATGCTTGCCCAAATTGGCTTGAATATGGTCTTGAAGTGCTTGAGTCCTAGCTCTTGTCATTGTTCCTATGAAGCTCACCAAAGGAAGTGCTTTAAGCTCCCCTTCTAGACCTTTGGCTTGACCTTGACCTCTATCATACCCTTCTTCTTGGAAAGAACTTGTCCTCAAGTTTGCCTCCTCATTTGTGCCTACATCATACAAAGAAAGGTCACAAATATTGAAAGTAATATTCACACTATACTTACTTTGCCACTCAAGATTCTCTAGAAGAAATTTATCCTTCCACTTAGGCTTAATGGCTTGTTTAGCATTTTGTTCCATTTTCCTCTCCACATAGGCCTTCACTTGTTCATACAATTTCTTCCCATAAGAAGCTTTAGGTGAAACATCATGATTCATCAAAGAAAAAGTGTTAGGCAAAGGCAGTAAATCAAGAGGAAATAAAGAATTAAAGCCATAAACAATTTGAAGATGAGACAAGGAAGTAGTTTTGTGAACTACTCTATTGTAAGCAAATTCATTATGAGGTTGACATTCCTCCCAAGTCTTCACATTGCCCTTGATGTACCACTTAGCATGTCTCTTATTAATTGTACCTTGACTTTTCAAATAATCAATAGACTCATGATCACTATGGAACACAAATTTCTTTGGTAAAAAATAATGTTGCCAAGTTTTCAAGACTCTATCGAATGCATACAACTCTTTGTCATAAGTAGAATAGTCTAGACATGCAACTTTTAATTTCTCACTAACATAAGCAATAGGATCTTTATCATGAATCAAAACCCCTTTAATACTTACATTAGATGCATCATTTTTCAATTCAAAAGAAACATTAAAATTACGCAATGCAATAATAGATGCATGATTCATATTATCCTTCCATGGTTGGAAAACATCTTCACCCAAAAAAGGTTGCATAGCTTTGAGCCCTTTTTCTCCTTCCCTTCCTTCATGTAAACAAAGAGAGTTAGAAACAATATAATGAAGAGGTTGTCTTGCTAATAACACTCTCTTGACATCTTTTCCTCTAAAGAACAAACTTTTTTTAATCCCACAAATTTTTTTGTTATCATTTTCTTTTTCCTTTCTTTTTTTCTCCCTAATTTTTTTCTTTTGTAAATCACTCTTTTTTTCTTTTTCTACTGCAGTAATTTTTTTTAACTCCTTAATTCTCTTTTCTTTCATCTTTATTTGATCTTCACACACTTGTCTAGGAGTCAAAGGCCTCAAAATAATTTTCTTGCCTTTATGCTCAAACTCAAAAGTATTTTCCTTGCCATCATGTACAACTTTCCTATCATATTGCCAAGGCCTACCAAGAAGAATATGTCCAGCCTCCATAGGAACAATATCACAAAGAACATTATCATGATAAGCATTAATAGAAAAAGGAATGAGCACTTGAGAATTTACCACCACTTCTCCACTTTCACTAAGCCATTGTAGCTTGTATGGCTTTGGATGTTTGTGGTTGGCAAGTGTAATTTATCCACAAGTCTTGTGCTAGCTACTTTGGTACAGCTCCCACTATCAATGATGAGTGAACATACTTTGTCTCTAACCAAGCATCTTGAGTGAAAAATATTTTCTCTTTGATTTCCTTCTTTATTTAGGCAAAAACTACTCAACATTCTCCTAGCCATCAAGAGATCTCCCTCTTCGGCCTCCACAAGTGTAAGTGCCTTCTCTTTCTCACTTGAAGAACTAGATGAGTGACTTGAAGATTCACTCTTTATGTTTCCATCCTCTAGAAAAATCATAGTTCTTTTATTTGGACATTGAGAAGCAATATGTCCTCTTCCTAGACACTTGAAGCATTTGATGCTCCCCGTTTTTGTTGGAGTTAATTGCTCAATCTTTTTATTTGGCTTTTCTACCTTTTCTTCTTTACTTTTTATTGGATAACTCTCCCCTTTTGGCTTATCCTTCCAACTAGAAGTTGCAGCCCTACTAGACTTGGAATAGGGAATTTTCCTCCTTTTCATTTGTTGTTCCACCCTTTGAGCTTTATGTACTAGGTCCTCAATTGTATCATAAGAATATAGCTCCACTACATCTTGAATTTCTCTATTCAAACCATGAATAAACCTAGCCATAGTTGCTTCTTTATGTTCCACAATTCCATCTCTAATCATCATCAACTCCATTTCCTTATAGTACTCATCAACACTCTTGGAGCTCTGGAAATGTCTTTGAAGAAGATTGTGGACATCTCTTGAATAATAAGCTGGAACAAACCTACCTCTCAAACTTGCTTTCAAATCATCCCAAGAATTTACTCTTTGGCTTCTTCCACCAACTATATCTCTTCTAATTTGGCTCCACCACTCCAAAGCATAACCACCAAATTCTAGAGTTGCTAGAGTAACTTTCTTGTCTTCCTCAAAATGTTGACATGAGAAAATTTGTTCAACTTTCATCTCCCACTCAAAGTATTCATTAGGATCATTAGTGCCAAGGAATTTTGGAATTTTTATTTTCACTCCACCCAATCCTCCATTCCTCTCATCTCTCTCTTCTCTCCTCATCCTCCTATCCTCATCTTCTCTATGTTCTCCCCTCATCCTCCTATCTTCCTCTTCTCTCCTCACTCTTCTAGGATAATGTCTCCTATGATTTTCTCTTCTATCATGTTGTCTCCTTTCCTCCCTCTCACTCCTCTCATCATAGTAATTTCTGCCATAAGAATCATAATCACTCCCCCTTCTACTACCATGAGCCATTCCATCCATACTACTCATAGAACTACTCTTTCTTGGCTTCGTCTTTTGCAACTCTTCAAATTTTACATCCAATCTAGTTTGCAATTTCTCCATTTGCTTAGTCATGGCTCTCATCAACCTAGAGGTTCTAGGTGACAAAGCATCTCCTCCACTTGAACTCGTCCTTCAAACAAATGGTTAGCAAAACACAAGTATATATAAGAATTTCTCACCACTCTCTAAGTGTTTACTCTCACTCTCGTGTTTGCACACTTTTAAGGCTTTTTTCTATGATATTCTCTCTTGCCTTTTTCCACTCTTATTCTCTCTTTAGTTCTTAGGCAAAAACTTCAAATCAAATCAAGCCTCTTTGCTATAGTGAAATATGAAATGATTCTAGACAAGGCTTAAGAGTCCAAAGAATAGAAAACTTCTAAGACAAAACTTTTGGAAATTTAAAGAGACAAGCAACAAAGCCCAATTTAGAAAGGACTAATCAAAATGGAATTTAGTGAGACAACTCAAGGAATACTATGGCTATACCAAACTGCACAAGGAGGATATGCCAATCAAATTCAATTGCTAGAAGCCAAATTTCATCAAATTTGCATGTTATACAAGTTCACTTGATTTTATTGTTCAAAGGAAATTTTTTTAGAACTTGAAATTTGCTTCTAAATTTTGTTTTTCTTTCACTTTTTCCAGCCACTGATCAATAATGTCTTTGGCTGTACACTTGATGTATTTTTCTTTTGCTTTTGGATTGTTTCTTTCACAAACTTTTTTTCAGCTTTTGTTTTTCTTTTGAACAAGTTTAAAATCCTTAAAGAAATTCAATGAATCACTAATATATGATGTATAACAACTGTAAAATTTGCTTCTAACAACTCAATTCAGTTTAGGCATGAGAGTAGAATCAAAACAAGTGGTTACACAACACAAAACACTACAAACAAAAGTTGACAAGAATCAAAGCTAGAAAATCAGAAAAATATCAAGAACACATGAAGAACATAAGAACAAGAATTCACATACAACTTGAAGAAAACACTAAGGTTTTGTGGCTGAACACACAACAAGCCCAAACCACCAAGAATCAAAGGAAAAAAACAAGAAACAAGGAATTGAAATGGATTTTCATTTTTGGGAATTATGCAGAATTTTACCTTTGAAGAAAACCTAAAACTGAAATTGAAGAAGAATTCCACAAGGTTTAAGCTCTAGATAGCATATGATGGACTCCAAAATTGAATCAAGTCCTGTTTGCCCTGATCTTGCTTGCAATGGAACTCAATCTTCAATTCACTCAAAACAGAGTAGGGAACTCTCTCCTTGAATAGGGTTGTTTATGTTTTTCTAAATTCAGAAATGGATTATGGAAGAAGAATAGAAATGGATTGGGGATGACACCATGGAATAGGAATTCCAATAAGTCTTGCAAGAATCACCACAATAGCTCAGAAGCCATTAATAAGAAACAAGAAGTTCTTGACTAAGAACAAAGGGAGAAAACTCTCACCAACAATTCAGTAATTGTATTAATCATCCAAAAGATTCTTTACATTCATTTTTTGGGACCTTATATAGGCCACGAATTATTAAGCTAATTAACCCTAAATGAAATGTAAATGTAAGCTAAAACGAAGCCCAAAACGTAGCTTGTAGGACAAGCTTTACATAAGTGACCTTTGGCTTCCAAAAACTGTGCAGTAACCATCTAAAACTGATATAATCAATTAATTCATTTTGGTAATCGATTAAATCGGTAAGAAACTGAAAATAATCGATTACACTAACGAAATAATCGATTAAAGCAGTAAGGTTATACTTCCTGCTTTCAACTGGTTTCCTGGTAATCGATTATTTCGACGAAATAATCGATTAAGGCAGTAAGGCTATGATTCTTGAATGCTTCTAAACATCCTGTAATCGATTACCAAGCCCAAATAATCGATTAAAGTAGTAACTACTTATTTACAAATGTTTTATTGAATTTCTCTTCACAAGTGCTGGAATTTATTGAACTAAAGTGGACTTGAGAAACCAAAATCCAGCTCTTGTCGTCCTTGATAAGGTTTGTAACTTCATGCTTGCCTAAATTGGCTTGAATATGGTCTTGAAGTGCTTGAGTCCTAGCTCTTGTCATTGGTCCTATGAAGCTCACCAAAGGAAGTGCTTCAAGCTCCCCTTCTAGACCTTTGGCTTGACTTGGACCTCCATCAGAAAGCAAGATGATAACGTTGAAGTATCAGGCCGCAAGAAGCCGAAGGACCCTTTCAGCCTTGGTGCTCTGAGGCAGGCTACTGAGTTGATGTTTGGTTCGGGTGACCCTTCTATTGCAAGTTCATAGAATCTTCTTGTGGCTCCGTCGACCATCTAGACTACTATAGTTGCTCCTACATCTCTTGTTCAGGAGGTTTCTGCTTCTCCTGCTGCTGTCGCTACTGCACCATTTTCTTCGCCCAGCCTTGCCATGGCTCCTTTGTCAACCCTTACTGCTCCCTTACCGAGTGTTGGTGTGGCGACCTCTAGTGCTCCAAAAATTATGCCTCCTTCCTCTTCAGCTCCATCAGTTCCTCCTTCTGCTATATTGGCATCGACATTGCCCTCTTCTCTTGATCACGTCTATACTTCACGTTATACTGACTCACTTTGGAGTATGGGTATAGGCTAGAGTAGAGAACTCCATCTGGCTTTGAATCTTCCTTTGACAAGAATTTGATCCGATTAATTGGGTTTCAGAATGCAATTGACACTTCCAAGGTCTTTCTCCAGAGAAGTCTGGCAATTCTAGTGGAGAATGGATAGCGAAACTAGGAAGTTCAGACTGTTTGGGGGGTGGAAAGTCCTGAGGTGGCCAATGCCACTGTCGCCTTTGCTGAGGCGATTATGTCCAATCACCAATTGTCATCCAAGGTTGGTGATGCTCTGGCCAAGCTATTATGCACAAGGATAGATGGTGATGAACTGGCTAGACGTTGCAAGGACTTGTTGAGGGAAAAGAAGGACTTGGCTAGCAAGGTGGAGAGCACTGCTGCTAAGAAGGATGAGGTTGCTAGGGTGGTTGCTGATCTTGAGGCCTAATTAAAGGAGTCAGAGTGCAGGCTGGAGGAGTTCAAGCTCAAGGCATCAAAGGAGGGGGAGCCTAGAAAAGAGTTTGGAGAGGAGTTGCTAGAGTACAAGAAAGAGGCCGTGTAGCAGCATGAAAAAGGCTTTTACAAAGCCATTAGGCAGGTCGAGTTTTTCACCAAGGATCTTGACTTGGGTCTTTTTGACCCTTTCAAGGATGTGAAGGATGATGAATTGCTTGACAAAGAAGAGATAGCTATCGTGGAGGAGGAGGATGGCAAGGAGCAAGGCAATAGGGCCAGTGTTTAGGCCATTTTTTCTTTGTTTTTCTTCTTTGTTGGATTTTGGCCATAAAGGCTTAGTAATGTTTAACAATAACTCTTTCTTTAATGCGTATGCTTTCCTTCATTGACAAAATTTTTTTGTTGTATGTCTTGTATGTTGCTTTTTGTTTATGCAATGCTCTGTTGATTGTGGTAACAAGGATGGGCAGCCTTGATGATAGTGAGATATTGGCAACATATGAAGCAAGACCTTGACAACTTTGCCTGAATTAGAGAGTTAGATAACATGAGATCATCTCAGGTTTGATTTCAACCTGTTCAAGTTTTTGCAATCATTTGGTGACACTTCCAAATGACTACCAAGACATGAATGCTTAGCTTGGATCATTTCTGGATTGCAAACTTTAAGACTCCATGAATTGTGGTTTGAAACTCAAATAGAAAAATGGAGAAGATTAAGGAATGATTAGGAATGACGCAACGATCCACAAATGGAATGATAAGTCGGAAGAGGATTCATCATAAAGGAAAGCTTCCTTGATAAGAATCGATTTGGTTTCAATTAAGAGCCAACAAGAGACTAAGCTCTCAATTCAAGAAAATGCTCAATTTTTATTAATCAAAGTTAACCAAAAATGGCAAATTCTGAGTATTTATCTGGCCAGGCCTCTAATAAACACCTAAAAACGTAAGTTTAGGACTAGTTATGAAAAATATCAAAGCCCATTACAAAAATAACAAAAATATATAGAAGCACTACAATTTTAACTGAAAGTAATCGAATAATCTGACCTGTAATCGATTAAAACAGAGTGTTCTAGCGTTGTGTAATCGATTACAGAAATGTTGTAATCGATTAAAACAGTAGGACTTGCTTGTGTAATCGATTACAGAAACATTGTAATCGATTAAAACAGACAACACTTGCTTGTGTAATCTATTACAGAAATGTTGTAATCTATTAAAACAGACAACACTTGCTTATTACAAGAGACAAGACTTTTGATGTGGTCTTGAAGGGCTTGGGTTTCAGCTCTTGTCATGGGTCCTTCAGAGCTCACCAAAGGAAGTGCTTTAAGCTCTCCTTCTAGACCTTTTGCTTGGAATGGACCTCCATCATCATGATCCTTAGATAGTCCTCTATCATCCCCTCCTTCTTGAAAAGAATTTGTCCTCGGATTTGCATTCAAAACACCTACATCACAAGAAGAATGATTAGCGACATTAAAACTAGAACTCACCCCATACTCACTTGGCAAGTCAATCTTGTAGGCATTGTCATTAATCCTCTCAAAGACCTTGAAAGGTCCATCACCCTAGGTTGAAGTTTAGATTTTCATTGGGAAGGAAACCTATCGTTCCTTAGATATAACCAAACCCAATCACCAGGATCAAAGACCAATGTCTTTCTCCCCTTATTGGCAAGTCATGCACTTCCATGGAGATTCCTAACAAAAGTAGTTCTAAAGAGCCTATGCATACTCAAAATAGAAGAAACCATAAAATACCTCAAAAGGAGAAAAGTAAGTGGTAGATTTGGTTAGCGTATCATCAAGTCTAGGATTAGGATGTTGATACCTTATGGTGATGTTGTTGGTCTCTTCTGGAGTAGGCATATAGGTAGCCCTATTAGGAAGTGAAGATCCCGAAACAAGAACAAATTGATTCTCACTTCCTCTTAAAGGAGGCAAGCCGTGGGGTATATCTTGTGGAAGGACACCCTTAAACTCCTTGACAAGTGTATCAAAACCTTGAGGCAACTCAAGGGCACTAGAAGAAAAGCACATATAATTTGGAATGAATAGATACGTTTGTTTTCTAGCTAGCATCACTCTTTTGAACTCCATAGGTTTGATGAACAAACCCGGTTTTATCACCAATTGTTTTTCACTCTTTTTTTCTATTTTGCTTTGTTCTTTCTTTTCACTATTTTTGCCGTATATTTCTTTTCAACTTTTCTCTCTTGAAGGACTTTTTTGTTCTTTTATTTTTCTCTTTTCAATTTCATTTTTATTTGATCTTCACACACCTCACTTGGAGACAAAGGTGAGAGAAATACCCTTTTACTTTTATGTAAGAAAGAGTAGCGATTGGTGACCTCATTGTGTATAACATCTCTATCATATTGACAAGGTCTACGAAGCAACACATGGCTAGCTTCCATAGGAACCATATCATAAAGCACTTCATCAACATATTTTCCAATAGAGAGTGTAAGAAACACTTGCTTATGCACAATCAACTCACCATTGTCACTCAACCATTGCAATTTATAAGGTTTAGGGTGAGGGG
>QARZ01040744.1:45175-119002 GCA_013407115.1 Glycine latifolia | reverse complement strand
AATATTCTGTTATTCACAATCATTAAATTTAAACTACAATCCAATCTTTTCAACAATTTCACTCCTTCTCCAATATTAAGAATTATAAATTACAATTGATATTAGTGCATCAATCCTCGTGGAGAAGATACTTTCTTATCACTTTATTACTTGGAACGATCGGTGCACTTGCCGTGGTCGCAACAACCACCGCTCGGGCGTGAGAGAGAGAATCGCGAGCGAGAACTGAGTGAGAGTTTCAAATTCTTTACACTTTAAGCTGGAAAAAGAATTTGAAAATGTAAATTTTAAAAGGAATTGGAATGCAGAACGAGGAATGCGGGGAATTTTAGAGAGCAATCGAAATTGAATTTTGGCGCTAAAGCTTGTAATGCGAACCAAGAAGAATGAAATGACAGAACACGCTGTTGGGATTATCGTCTATGGGCTTTAAATAGAGAAAACAAATAAAGGACCTTAAAAGGGATTATTAAAGAGTTAAAAAATAAAAGGAAATTGTGAAAGAAGAATTACATAATAATAGCATTTTAGTTGAGTCATAACATAATTTCTTTTATATTTATTATTTGATAATCGATAATAATAATATCTATTATGGAAGTATAAGTATTTTATATTAGATTGTAATAATAAACTAGGATTAGAAAAAGTAGAATTCTTAGAAGAAATGGATATTGAAAAAACTTAAAGGGTTGGGAGACAGTGTAAAAAAGTAAATCAAATGAAAAAGAAATTCATTAAGAGTAGGATGAATATATATACAATGATCTTTACCTTTGAACCAATAGTCATTATGTGTGTATAATATAAGGGATGTATGAAAGTTTGACACTTAATGATTCAATTTAAAGAGAAATGATTACCGAATGCCTTAATTTATATTTCTAAGTTCTAACGCACTAACAATTGAATTATATTATTTCAACACATGTACGAGTGTTTGTTAATTTCCTTTATCAAAGAGCATCACTTGTTTTGTTTGATCTTTTAAGAAAAAACATCTACAACTTTTCATTTTTAATTTGAATTTTGATTTCTTTTTTATGGCTTCTGAATGCATGATCATAAGTAATCATCGAAACCATTTTTTTTTAAATACTTCTAAAGATTACATTAAATTTTTCAATTCACTCGTTTTCGACAAAATCCAAATGAAACTAATTTTCGTCAAAATTAATAATTTAGACAACTTTATTTTTCAATAAGATATTTTCCTTGTAACCATTTTTTATCAAAAGAATCTTTCTAGAAGTAATACTTAATAAATTTTCTTATCATTCATTTTCGACAAAGTTCAGTTGAAAATATATTTTGGAAAATCTTTATCGAAAATATATTTCGACAAACATCTATTGAAAATTATTTCAAAAAGATTAATATAATAAATGACTCTCGTACTATTTTTTTTAGAATTCTTGCTAGAAGCTAGCCTTTTCAATAGAAATTGAAAAACAACACTTCTATGGATTTTACACCAAAATGAGTAGATTTTAAAAAAAGTAGATTTAAAAAAAATACCAAAATGGGTAAATAGTGTTTTAAAAACACGATTTTTCTTTCCATAATTTTTTAAAATAATTTGTGGCAAATAAAATTCGTCTCAAATAACTTAGCTGCCACAAATTGCTTTGCTAAGGAAAAAGAAGCAAAATTTTTATTTAGTCACAGCTAAGAAGCAAATTATTTACAATAATAATAAAAATTATGGAAAGCAAAATTGTGATTTAAAACGTAATTTCTTTTTTATTTAAATTATTTGGGAAAATAAAAAATAAAAAATTGTTTTACATCAAAATATTTTAGTTTTTGATGAGATGTGACGTGTTTATATTGATAAGTTATTAATTAATTGATAATAATAATAATAATAATAATAATAATAATAATAATAATAATATAATAATAATAATAATAATAATAATAATAATAATAATAATAATAATTTAAGTATTTTATTTGTTATTTCAATTTCTGAATTCATTACCTTATATGTATAAATTTTACATTTTTAGTGTTGGGTTAGTTATGAATATGAAGGGGGAGGGGGTGAATAGGTTCTTTTGAAATCTTTACAAATTTGTTGTTTGATCCAATTAAAATAATCCTTTTTGATTAATTAAAGTTTTCTCATAAAAAATATCAGTACAATCAAGAAAACTTTTGATAGCTACATCATGTGAAAAATAAATTTTTCATGACCCTTTAAAATCAATTCTAATACCAAGATGAATTACATGACTTAAGGGTTTGAGAGAAAAAGAATCACACAAGAGTTTATACTTGTTCAGTCCATACAAGACCTACATCCAGTTATTATAGGACCTCTTAGAGCTTTCACTATTAGAGAATCAAGTACAAATACTATTCACACACAATTTCCTAAAAGAAACTCTAATCTTTCCCTTGAAATCTACAAGATAAAGTGAAAAAATTGAAATCCTATCAATTCTCTTGACCTCTTGGTAACCCTAACCAAGAATCACAAACTTAAAGAATTTAAGAAAATGATTGAATACACATCAAAGTGTAGATTTTTAATATTCTCAAACTTTTCTCATAAGATGATCAAATCATGAGGGATGAATGGATGATTCGTGAAAATCCCTGGGTATTTATAAAATTTGACACTTAAAATATATCGAATAGATTATGAAATCAACAATCAATTAATTCATCAAAATCTATTTTTTCTACATTTCCATAAACTAGATAATCAATTATCAGAAAGGGTAATTGATTAATTTGTTTAAGTCCAAATATTTCTAATGATTTTGTGCTTTCTAGAATAACTGGTTATCACTTGTGGTAATGGGTTATAGAATCACACTGTGAGCTTCTCATTGTTTCAAGTGTTAGAGTCAAGGGGAGCTCAAGAGGATCAAGAAGCTGAGGCACTTAGGCATAAATGTGTTTAGGCTTTTTACATGCCAATTCAATTGATTAGTAGTTGTAATTTGTGTATGTCTAAGATGAAACTTCCTATGATTCATTGCATAAAGCTCATTCATGTTTTTGCATTCATGTTTTCATAAAAGCATAAGTTTTGTGAAGAAGTTTTTCTGAAACATAAAGTCTTCATGATAGCATAAAAAGCCAAGTGTTCCATGTTTAAGTATTGGAAAAACAATTTCTCACTAGTTTAATCGATTACCAGCAAGTGGTAATCTATTACTTGAAGTTTAAGAACACTTTAGTCGATTACAAGAGTATGGTAATTGATTACACTACACAAAAGTATAGAATGAACTTCCTGTGATAATTGATTACGATATGGTGGTAATAGATTACTTGGCACGTTTTTAACAAAGAATTCATGTGATAATCGATTACATTGCGAGTTAATCAATTACATTGTTCATAAGTCTTTTCCAGAAAGCTCAAGAACACTTTAATCGATTAAATGAGTAAATTAATCAATTATATAAGTGAAATTAATCAATTAAATTAGTGAATTCATCGATTACTGGCAGTTAAATCTGTTTTCTATAAATAGAAGAAGTCTGTTTTGAAAACATACAATGAATTATCAAAGTATTTTAATAAGCTTTCTAAAGAGAGAAAAGATTCAAAGTGTTATTTTGTATTAGTCCCACAAATCCTCAAGCTTCAAGATTACTTGAGAGGATTTATTTTTGGGCAAAGTTTCAAAAGAAGATTTTGGAGGAAAAGTTCTGAAGTAGTTTTCTTTCACCATTGATTCAAGTCTTGTGATCTTTTGCATACATCAGTAGTGGATCATCAGGTGATTTCTCTCCATACAACTTGTTTGTAAATTCTTTTTCAATTTCTCTTTGTGTAACTATAACAATAGTTTTTCTTAAGGCTTATCTAGAATAGGTGTTACTAGTAGTAAGAGTAGAGAAGAGTTTTCTCTATATCTTGATCACAGAGAACCTATGTGAGCTAGATGTCTCATTCTTGATCTAGGTGTGATTGAGAGTGGTTGTAAGAGCTTGTAAGAAACATATTGTTATTAGTGGAACTCTAACTTGTTGGTTAGAAGAACCGGATGTAGCTTCTCTAGGTTGAGAAGTGAACCATTATAAATCTTTGCATTGACTGTTATTAGTGGAACTCTAACTTGTTGGTTAGAAGAACTGGATGTAGCTTATCTAGGTTGAGAAGTGAACCAGTATAAATCTTTGCATTGACTACTTCATCTTTATCTTTTCTTATGGTTATTACTTGACATTCATTGGTGCAACTTTTCACAATCAACAGAAAAATTTTTGATTGCATTCTTTCAAGATTGGTGTTTGATTGACTGAAAGTGTTCTTTGATTGTTTTGTGATACGATCTTTATAACTGATTGTTTAAGAATTTTTTAATTGGCTAAGAACAATGAATTCACCCCCCCCCCCCCTTTTGGTTCTTGTGTGTTGTTCATACTGTTTTCATCAAGAAGCAGGGTAATCAATTATCTAGAAAGCCAATCAATTATCCTAAGCAACATATCCTTCCTTCTTCTAAAACTGACTTTGGCACTCGATTAGCAAGCTAGGGAATCAATTAATTTGATGGTTCTAGCGAAATCTCAAGTAAAAGAAAATCCTATTGCTTTTACTTAGGAAGCATAGAGAAAAAGAATACTGCAATCACTTCACATGTGATCACTACTAAGCATGAAAAAAACTTAGACTATATCACACACATGCCTAGTCTAAAAACATTCATTACAAAAGCCACATTTATTAAACATGTTTGGCATTGCAAAATTATCAAACCAAAACTAAAACTAAGGGTTTCAAGCTTTGATCCAACAATCTCCCCCTTTTTGGTTTTGATAATGCCAAATTCATATGATGTGTATTGGCGTTTCTTCTCATAATACATGTTCTACAATGTGCTTCACAAACATGTTAGTAGCATCTTTTCAATACAAGTTATTTGGTACAATCTACTTAATTTCAATCAATCATCAAAAGCATCAATCTTTATTTTCTCCCCCTTTTGGCATCACAAAGCCAAAAAAAGCGTGTATCACAGAGAAATAAACCAAATAATATTAAGACACACATGATAGAGAATAGAAAGAAAGATATCAAATATCATTGATTAATAAAAATGAAATTACGACTGATTAAGAACATATCACCAAATGTTCAAAAGCAAAATAGAGAAACAAAACATAGAATATAAGTCAAACCTAGACTGTATGTTTATGAGATGTGAGGCTTACAATCCTAGGCTTTACAGGGATCCTAGAAGGATAGCTAAGGATCATATATAATCCACATGTGGCACTCCTACAACATCCAACCTTTTAGGGATAGTTTCAAAGCACTTTTTAAGCTCAGTATAGTCCTCCTTATGCATCCTTTTTAAACATTTAAGAAGATCCAACGGTTAACCAATGCAGAATTGTTATTTTACTAAAACAAGTTTTGGGTCAAACTTGAAATCATACAATTTTAGCACAACTCTAACAAACTCCACATAACCTAACATCCACACTAAGAAATTGCACAAGGATAATTTACACAACAATTCAACTAATCTAAACTAATCAAATAACACAAGAAATACATCAAACATCTATTTTTAGTTATCAAAATTTCAAGGGTTACAACAAGAAACAATCTTGTGTTGCTCTATCAACAGCTGAGGCAGAGTACATTGCAGTTGGGAGTTGTTGTGCTCAAAGCTTGTGGCTAAAGCAACAAATACAAGACTTTGGTGTTGAATTGAAAGAAATTCCTTTGCTATGTGACAACACAAGTGCTATCAACCTATCAAAGAATCCAATAATGCACTCAAGGACAGAGCATATAGAGATTAGACATCACTTTCTCAGAGATCACATTCAAAAGTGATGGAGGTCCATTGCAAGCTAAAGGTCTAGAAGATGAACAAGAAGCACTTTCTTTGGTGAGCTTTAAAGGACCTATGACAAGAGCTAGAAACCAAGCCCTTCAAGACCACATCAAAGCTAACTTGGACAAGCATGAAGAAGCACACCAACTCAAGGACAACATGGGCTGGATTTTGTACTCCAAAGTTGAATTTAATTCCATAAATTCCAGCACTTGTTAGAAGCAAAAGTAGTGACAAATAAAAAGGCTTTTAGTGCAATTGTGTAAAGAGGTGTAGGTGCACTTGTGTGTAAATTGTGTAGCATCTTTGTAAGCGTTTTGGCTGCACCTTAAGGCTTAAAATACTACACCTTAGGCACGGTTTGGGTCAGCAAAGAGTCATTTGGGGAAGCTTGCACCTAAGCTTGCATTTAGGCTCCATTAGTTGCATTACAAGTTTCATTTGAATTGTCATTTCATGTACATTTGACTTGTAATTTCGTGGCCTATATAAGCTACCCCAAAAACTGAATGAAGAAAATTTGATGTCATTTTTACAAATTTTGAAATTTCTGGAGAGAGTTTATCTCTTGTTCTTGTGCAAGAACCTCTTATTTCTTATCAATGGCTTCATGCTATTGTGACGATTCTTCCTAGGCTTATTAGAAAGCTTTTTCATGGTGCCATCCATCTTCATCTCTTACCTTTTCCATCTTCCATTGTTGCACATTTAAAGCTTCCAACCAGCCATATTACAAGTGAAGTTGGACAGCTTGTGTTCTTGGAGAATTCTTGAAGTTTGGGTTTCATTGCAAGGTAGATTTGGGAAAATTAATGGTTAATGGGTTCAGCCATACATCAAAAAGGGTAATTCCTCAATTGAGTTTATTGATACAAACAATCAATTGGTTGATATATTTACCAAACCCCTTGCGAGAGATAGATTTTATGCTCTTAGGAACATGCTAGGAATTCTTAATGAATCTAATATCTGATAGCATGTTTATTATGTGTCTGATTACATGAAATTCAACTCACAAATTCATTATGCATCACATTTGGCTAAAATACGAATTCTGATAAATGGAACTATTCATGTTGCATAATTCTCTGTTTTAATTGATTACGCTCTCAAATTAATCGATTACATGATGCTTAAAGGCAATTTTGAGTTCCCTTATGTTGTCATGATCGCAAGGTTTATTGATTACTTTGGGATTGATGTGTCCAATAAAATTGTTGACAACACCACCAACATCACCAACCTCATCTCTATAAAGCATCTCACTAAGCTGAGATTGATGAAAACCCAAATGGGTGGACAATGGCTGGAGCTCAAGTTCCTCAAGGAGTTGCTGATAAGGATCAAGAAGCTAATGAGGAAGAAGATGCTTAAGTTGGACCTGCTGAGCAGCAGTGGAGTCCTTTAGAATCTCTTATAATTCAAAAGATGGATGTTATGATAGCTCTACATCATGAACATTCAGCTGATGTTCATTCCTCTTTAGAAGACATCACCACTAAACTAGAGAATATAGAGAATAGAATGATTCTTAGAGACTTTGATAATCTTTAGCTTAGTGGTTGTCTTGTTTAGTTTATGGTTGTGTTATTTTTATTTTCTCATTTTCAGCGATGATCTTTGATGTTTAACCTTTATGTTTGCACCTTGAATCATTAATAAAATTGCTTGTATGTTGTTTTAAATCTTCCTTTTCTTATTTCACTATAGTTGGAATATTTTGTCTTTGATAAGCCAAAAAGGGAGAAAAATGAACATATGCAGGGTGCAGTGAGAGTAAAAGAAAATAAGGGAATAAGGGAGAAAAATAATGAACTTTTGCTCTCATTAAACTAAAAATAAACATTGCTCTTAATCTGACATGATATGAAATTACATAAGAAAGGGGGAGCAATATATATGCTTATGATATATAGAGTTTATGCAAAGAATACTTGACACTTGGTCTTGGCTAGAAGCTGATTCTTTTCCAGGTTTCAAGTAAAAGCTCCTGGAAACTCTCTCCTAAAAAGAACACTAAGGATCAAGAGTTCAATTGAAGTTTGGCATGATCAAAGCCAAAAAGGGGGAGATTGTTAGAGTTAGTGGGATCTCAAGAGGATTAAGAAGCTGAGTATCTTAGGCAGTAAAGTGTTTAGGCTTTTTACATGCCAATTCAATTGATTGGCAGTTATAATTTGTGTATGTCTAAGATGAGACTTCCTATGATCCATTGCATAAAGCTCATTCATGTTTTCATAAAAGCATAAGTTTTCTAAAAAAGTTTTTTTGAAACATAAAGTTTTCATGACTGCATAAAAAGCCAAGTGTTCCATGTTTAAGTTTTGGAAAAACAAATTCTCACTAGTTTAATCAATTACCAGCAAGTGGTAATCTATATTACTTGAGTTTTAAAGAACACTTTAATCGATTACAAGAGTATGGTAATCGATTACACTACACAAAATCACAAAATGAACTTCCTGTGATAATTGATTACATTGCTCATAAGTCTTTTCCAAAAAGTTCAAGAACACTTAATCGATTAAATGAGTAAATAATCGATTACATAAGTAAATTTAATTGATTACATTAGTGAATTAATCGATTACTGACAGTTACAACAATTTTCTATAAATATTAGTTGGGTGTTTTAACAAAACACACCACAAAAATATCAAAGAATTTTCATAAGCTTTCTAAAGAAAGAAAAGATTCAAAGTGTTATTCTGTGTTAGTCTCACAAATCCTCAAGCTTCAAGATTAATAAAGAGAATTTCTTTTTGGTCAAGTTTCAAAAGAAGATTTCGGAGGGAAAGTTCTAAAGTAGTTTTCTTTCACCATTGATTCAAGTCTGGTAATCTTTTGCATACATCAGTAGTGGATTATCAGGTGGCTTCTCTCCATACAACTTGTTTGTAAATTCTTTTTCAATTTCTCTTTGTGTAACTATAACAATAGTTTTTCTTAAGGCTTATCTAGAATAGGTGTTACTAGTAGTAAGAGTAGAGAAGAGTTTTCTCTATATCTTGATCACAGAGAATCTATGTGAGCTAGATGTCTCATTCTTGATCTAGGTGTGATTGAGAGTGGTTGTAAGAGCTTGTAAGAAACATTTGTTATTAGTGGAACTCTAACTTGTTGGTTAGAAGAACTGGATGTAGCTTCTCTAGGTTGAGAAGTGAACCAGTATAAATCTTTGCATTGACTACTTCACCTTTATCTTTTCTTGTGGTTATAACTTGTCATTCATTGGTGCAGCATTTCACAATCAACAGAAAAAGTTTTTGATTTCATTCTTTAAAGATTGGTGTTGGATTGGTTGAAAGCTTTCTTGGATTATTTTGTGATACGATCTTTTTAACTCTGATTGTTTTATAATTTTTTAATTGGCCAAGAACAACCAATTCACCCCCCCTTCTTGGTTCTTGTGTGTTGTTCATACTGTTTTCAATGATGACAGTGCATGGCCTTCAACGAAATGGATTTCATTAGAAGGTGAAGAAGACAAACCTCCCAAAATATTGATTGTGTGTAGTTCATACTGATTTTTATTACTGTTTCTTTTTAAAAGAACGTATATTAGTAAGAATTCTAAAACATATTAATTTTATAAGATGAGACTTTATTCATTAAGTGGAACTGATTACTTGTTGCATCACGTCTTATTGTACAAGTACAAGATTTTCCATACACCAGCCTAGTTCCTATCTTTATTAATTCCATTCAAACAACATGTATGCATGAAATTCCCATGTGCACAGGGCTTCTACATATCGTACTGTATGTAGGTACATCTCACTGGATGTCTCACTTTGGCCATCTTTTCGCAAACAATGCATGAATGAAATTTCTAAGTGCACAAGGCTTCTACATATCGTACTGTATATAGGTACATCTCGTACTGGATGTCTCGCTGCGACTATCTTACGCAAACCATTTATTCCATATTTTTGCACCTGGTCTCTACATCTCATACTGGATGTAGTATCAAATTCTGTTTCACAAATATCATACTGGACCCGAAAACATGAATCAACATATCATCACATCAAATCCATCATTTTCATCAATAATACAATCCATGAGAAATTCATACAGCCTCATGGAAAAATTTCCATCACAATATTATACATACCAGAAGTATAGTTAGGCTATCATACCTTATTCAAGCCAAATCATGCCAACTTATGCATGGCAATTAAATATTCTCAGGCTACACACAAATCATGTTAGAAATCTAACTAGGAAACCTTGATATACCATGCAAATAATTTTTCTAATTCCTTTATCCCTTCACAAGAAAAGATTAAAACTTAGTCTATATCTTAATCTCCTTTCACCTACCATGTAACGACCCGCCTCATCGCTACGATATCACTAACTCTTAATCGTGCAGATTTCAATTTTTAATAAAACTCCATTTTAATTTGATTATGAAAATGATGGTAAATTTTTTGCGATAATACTATTATCATACACTTATTATGATTACATAATTAAACACATATGTACATATATATTAAATCAGTACATGTCATCCACATGTTAGAACTTCCTTTAGTTTTACATGTATATACACCTGAAATTGCATATCTAACAAAAAGCCAAAGAACTAACTAAGAAAAAGTTGATTAACAAAACACAACTCTTTCTCCAAAAAGAAATCCAACGTCATCACGTCGGCTTGGCGGCTCCAACCAAAAGAATCATTCTCCAGAGTCACCTACTGCTGCTCATCTGCTCACACGAACAAAGGTTCGTGATCATCACATGTACCAACCACACGGTACAACAAATGCAAGGGAGAGTTTATTATATAAAATCAACAAACATCAGATAACAGAAATTGGGAAGGAAACAACATTACCCACCACAATCATTAACAAAAATCCATGATTCCAATACACACTAAACAAACCAATCATCCAATGCATTTTACAACTCAAACAATTATGCATAGAATGATGCATGCACCTGACTCATCTATTAGCATGTAATGTGGTACCATATCCTGGAAATAGCCTCTCACAAGAAAAATGATTCACCGCCTATCAGGGCCACCCTGTCGTGCACTGGTCATTCCCCCACTCGGTGATCAGTCAGCGTCGCTAGGGAATTCCAAACCTGATGACCCCTTAGTACTGCGTTTTCAGCCCACTGAAACCCATAGGTATGCGCATGCCTTCATTCTATTTCCAACCATGCACATGAAGTATGAAACATGGGCATCATCAATGTATGACCATGACCAAAAACAAATCCTTCCCCGAAAGGATGACCAGTCATACACCCCCAATGTACATACATAACACACCAATGTGGGCTTACCGATGAACTGACCATGGCTAGGAACAAATCTTTCCCTGCAAGGATAACCAACCAGTCACTGCACCCCACGTGTATATACACAACATACAACCATGGCACCATCAATGTATGACCATGACCAAGAACAAATCCTTCCCCACAAGGATGACCGATCATACACCCCCATGGGTATCCATGTATATCCACATCACATAATGACAACCATGGGCACCATCAATGCATGATCATGGCCAGGAACAAATCCTTCCCCGCAAGGATGACCAATCATGCACCCCCATGGGTATCAGTGTACATACACATCACCTCATCTCAATATTATCATCACATATATTAAATTCATCTTATTTCAACATTATCCTCATAAACATCCACTTAATCTCATTTCAACATCAACATCCATTTCATCATTATCTCATTTAAACATCATAAACCACATCATCATTATATCATTTATACATCATCAAACACATCATCATTATCTCATCAATTATCACCAACACATCAATAACATCTCATTTCAACATTATCAATGACATCAATATCACCTTATTCATCCACAATCCATATTACCACGAGACTAGTATTTTAGGAAAATTCTAAATTAAAGAGGAGGACTACAATATAGAAAACACACTTTTATGCCCATTTAAAGATTTAATAAAGAATTAAATAGGAAAACATATTATAAAACTTTGGGCAGAGTCTCCTCTGTAATTAAGACTTTTCCCAAAAATCCAATCAATTATAACAACAACATCATTGACAGTTTCATCAATCAATAACAAATTCATCACATCCCATTAGTTAAAAACACAATTTTTCTTGAAAACGAGCACACAATAGGAACAAGAATACATCAATGATAGATATATCGCATCTCATTAGTTTAAAACATAATTTTTCTTGAAAACCAGCACACAATAGGGACAGGCAGATATTCTCATAGTTGGACTCCTTGAGCCCCAACTATGTTACCAAAACTATAACTAAATAATAAACTCCTCTTACCTAACTATATCCCTCTGTTAGCTCCTTGAAACGTCGTTTTGAGATTTCTCAAGTTCACATGCTTTGGTCCAAACGCAGAACTCTATATATCAAATCAAAGATAATTTATCATAGATTTCAAAGGCAAGGTCAAAATTAACATTTGGGGTCAGATGCCCACTCAAATCGAAAAAGGACTAAATGGTGTTTTGGGAATTCACATAAAAAAAACATCATTTTGAAATTCCGATCACACCAATGTGACCGGGGTTCAACAAGGATCACAGAAGTGACATCAATTTCATAAAAGGATACTTTTACAACATCTCATTTTCAAAGGATTTTCAAAGGAAGTGTAAAACTTCCAACAACGTACCCAAAACACAAGAGACACTAAGAGAAGCTTAAACTAGTTAGAAAAAGACTAAGGAAGCTAAGATTACCTCAAGCAAACCAAGAAAGAAAGATTTGGAAGCTCTATTTTCTACCAAAACTTCGAGAAGAGTTTCAAATATTCCACTTCGATTAAAGGGTTCCTCTCCGTGCAGTAGTCTTGTGGCAAGCAACAGCTGCCTGTGGTGGTCACTAGTGGTCTTGGGTGATGGAGGAGGGTGGTGGGAGGCTTAGGTGTTGGTTGAGGGAGGAAGAAGACCCATTTTCATGGTTTGGAGTATGCTGACGTATTTAACACCGACTTGACTCACCCAGGCGAGCAAAAATGCCTGCAAAATTCGCCTAGGCGAGCTGACCCAATTTTAGAATTTTTGCTTCAGTAAAAAATTAATATCTCGTGTTTCAGATATTATTTTATGAATCTCAACGGTCAAAAGTTAGATATTTGGGTCAGAAACCTATTTTTAAAATTTTAAGGAGATCCAACGGCTAACCTATCCAGAATGATGATTTTACTAAACTAGGTGTGGGGTCAAACTCGGAATCACACCATTCAACGCAGCTCAAACAAACTCCACATAACTTGACATCTACACCAAGCTATTGCTCATGGATAATTCACATAACATTTCAACTAATCTTAATTAATCAAATTAATCAAATTATACAAGTAATACATCACACATATATTTTAAGTTATCGAAATTTCAGGGTGTTACATACCACCCTACTAATTAATCCTCAAAGTTGGACCACTTACATATTTAAACCGTTTATCTACATAACATTCAACCTCTAGTTCTAAAAAATTAATTCAAAAAAATCCCATAATAATAATATGAACAATCAACACAAATGTCCTCAAAATCACTTCCAATGATCATCAAATGTAATTCCAAACATCACTAATATTTCAGCCTATAAATCATCACCTATCCTATGGTTAAAATCAACATTTTCACATCATAAAATAACCTTTAAATATGCACATTTAAACATATAGGTTAATCCAAATAAATTATTAAGTAGAGATTGAAGCCTAGCCTACCTCAAGAGAATTTGGCTTTGAAATGGAATGGATTAAGGGGTTGTCCCTCTTTGAAAATCCTCTAAAGAGTGAAATCTTGAAAGAAGAATTTTTTGATGGATAAGTGGTAGAAAGATGTCACAGCTGAAACAAACAAAAGAGGTAGGAAGGAAAAGCTTTGGTACAAGTAGTAAGTGTGGAGTTTTGAAAAAGCTAGCATACGTGCAACTTTTTCCAACAGCCTAGCTATTTATACTCATATATTCAATTGTGTTTTAAGTGATTTAGTTGGATTATAACTGAATTTAGAATTTAGTTAGTTAGAGTTTAACTCGGTAATCATTACATTAGAAGATATTAATCCTTAAGCTTTATCTTGCCTTGACTTTCTTAGTCAAGATTCCATTTAGTCATTGACTTGGGGGCAGCTGGCCTTCTACGTGGAATTGGCTGGGAAAAGGGAAATCTTTTGCTCGACTTAGATGATTCCACATGTACACAAAGCTTGATTTAATCTTTTCACTTCAGCCAGAAGTTTTTTACAGCAACCTATGCTTCAAGCTTTGCCTTTGACCTATTGCTTTGGTGCATGCTTTGTCTTATTGGAGAACTATTTTTCACGTGGAATGGTCTTGGCCTGAGGCAACCTCTAATTTGTCACATTTTTGGGCTGAAGATTTTATTCCTTGGTCCAAAATTCCAAGAGTTACAAGTTGTGCCCAATCCAAATGGTTCAATAGCTAGAAACACTTAACCAGATGGGGTTCGCTCATTGTTTATTTTGTACCAATCTACTAGTCCAAAAATTATCATCTTTTATTATGTTAAACTATACTTCCTAAGCTTTCTAACTGGGTATCACATGCATTATTTGGAGTTATAAAACTCTATCTATAGCATTTTTAATCTAGACTTCCAAAGCTGCCAGGGAATTCAACTTAGGACAATGACATCTCTTAGTATTTTTGTTACTTCAAGCAGTACACATTTTAGATTTAGCTGAAATTTTTATATGTTATAGTTGACATCTAGATCTTTAATTACATATATCATACACATATTTTTAATAAGAAATGTGAGAGATATAAATTTTTTAATAAGGATGGAAGAAACTGTTTTTGAGTGTAGACAGTTTTGAGAAGCTTGTTTTGAAATAACTTCTATCCTATTCTTCTTGTATCCAACTATCATCACACTTCCATAATTCAATCATAAATATAAATTCAAGATATAATTTTGAGGATGTTACATTTGCAAAATGAACAAACAAAGAAGAAACTCTCTTTATTTTTGCACACAAGTTACATGGATTGATACACTGCTTATAGTAAAACAACCCATAACCATTGCATAAATCTTCCATTAATCCACTTAAAGAACATAATGACAATAGCCCTTCTAATTCTTAGTGGTTACATAAGAATACCTTTCAATTAAGGTGACAGTGACAATAATATCATCATCAAGTCTATTTATAAATTTGTGAAACTCTACACTAATGTCAATAGGGTAGTTGTAATTATTATCTTTGGAAAGAAACTATTGGTATAAAGATAAAATCCTAATAAGGATTTTCTCATAACGACAAGTCATAAGGATAGTTTCCCCAATCCAGATGTTCTTCTTTTGTGTATGCTTATGCATAGAGTTTCTTTTTTTCCTTAAAGATTATTATTCTATCAAACAACTAAACATGGAAAAATGAATGTTGCATGACAGGAACATCATGATCCACCATGTCATGGTCACCCCCCAAAACAATGCAATTTGGAAGAATTGTCTTCCCAATGTTGCATTGAAAATGTTAAGCATTGTTAAGATGTTAGTCTTTAAACTATTTTTTCCAAATAAGTTTGTAAAGGTTAGTACTATACAATTTTAATTACTACAAAATGGTAGTTTCTCTCCTTGCAGATGCAAATGTGAATATGTTGTTGTTTTTTCATTTTTATGTGATAAATAACTAATGGATCCAACGAATGAGATGACAATATTTTGCTGCTTGGTTTGTTTTGAGTAGTCATAAAAGATTTCTCACTATAAGTTATAAAATATTTTAAAACAAAAAATTATTTCATATAGTAATATTTAATGCTTAAGACAATCAAAACTTCATATCTTTAACACATGAAATATTTATGTAAATTTAATACTTCTTTTCAATTCAAACTATATTGAATTTTGTTGAAAAATTGATAAAAAATTCTGATAAAAAAATCATTAGTCTTTTCCTTCCTCTTGAGCATTGACGAGTCAATTTGGTAAAATTTGAAGATTTGACCAATGCTCATGTCAAGATATAAAACATCCCCCCCCCCCCCCCCTCCTCCCCCACACACACAAAAAAATTGATGAATCAAAAAACTCACATTGTCTGATAAATTGTTGAAAATACCTCGTCTATGTTTCTAAACACCCAACCCTCACAGCCATTTATTCACATTTTCTAAATATTTTTGTTCTAACATGAGCAATAGTCAAATTTCAGAATCTGGCAAATTTATGTTTCAATGCTTGAAAAAAAAGGAAAAGAGAAAAGGATGTTGACCAGGAATTTATATCAATTTTTCAAAAAAAATTCAATAAATACAATTTGAATTGGAAAGAAGTATTAAATATAAATAAATATTTGATGTGTTGAAGATCTAAAATATTTATTGTCTTAAACATTTAATATTTCTTCATTAAAAACATTTGATATTATTATTAAATTTTCTCAGCAGATAACTAATAACTACAAACAATTCTCATCAAATTAATATAGTTAGTATTTTCCCAAAAATATTTTTGTATTTAAATTATATTTTATATTTATATAATACTTGTAGGATACCAAATGCTACTTTATTAAATTCTCTAAAGATTAATTAAAAAAATAACAAGATATATTTTTAAAGGTAAAAAAAAAAAAGAATTTTCAAATTTTAATACTTTCCATTTATAGTTTTTACATTTTACATAGACAACTTACTAAAAAATTCATTATTATTATTGATTTATTTAAGCTATTTTATATTTAAATAATTCAAGATATCTAATTATGCATAACATTGAAAATATACATCAACATCAACAATACTTTTAACCCAAGTTAATTGGAGTTAGTGGTAGATGAACTCAATGATAGATCGAAAATAAGACAAATAAAGAGAAAGGGAGATGGGGAAAAATTAATATAACATTGAAATATAAATCTTGACAAATATATACAATGTCCCTATCAAGTGTATCATCAATGGGAGTTTACAAATTAATAGTTTCCTTAATTCTCTTTGCGCATAAAGGAAGAAAAAACATGATATGACAAACAATCTCCATGTAAATTGGTTCTATTTATAGACCATTTCATGACTTTTAGTGAAGAGATTTTTCAAAGAGACACATGCATCTCATGACTCTTGGTGAAGAGTCACATCTCATAACTCTTAGCGAAGAGTCACATCTCATGTCTTTTAATGAAGAGTCACATTTGTTCATATAAACACTATATGAATAGCCACATAATTTCATGAAAGGATAAAACCTTTAATTAATTTTGAAAATCCCTCACATTTTATCATTGACAAATAAAATATAAAGCAAAGTAGGTGATGATTTATGTTGTTTGTGAAAGATGGGTTAAGTTGTGATGGAACTTTAGTTTGGGTTGAGCTTTAGTGAGAAGGGAGCATTCTTCTTTCCTTTCCTCCTTATGTGTAACCTTATACCTAGAGACACTCATTTTTTTTATCATTCCCAAGTTTTTCCTCTCTTATCTCAAAGTTCCCTCATTCTCTTATTTTCTCTTTCACCCACAAGGAATTTCCCTTCTCTCTCAAGGATAGGTCTTGATTTCTCTTCAAGACAAGATGTTCTCCATTTTTGTGTTTGGGATCCCATTATTGGTATCGTTAGCTTTCTTTTTATCTTCTTTCTCCTTTTCTTGGTTTGACCCATAATGTGCATTAATGTAATTTATCTTGTTGTTTTGAGTGGTGTTTCATAGGTTTTGGTAAGGTAGTGTTATTGTAGAAGGAAGTCCTTTTGTTGAGTTCAAGCCCCAGCTCTCATTTTCTCAATACCTAGGCTTGGAGAACCATGTTTGTAAGGGAAGCTTTACCTTTTCTATGTTTTATTGTTATGAATTTATTCAATGAATGAAAATGGGTATTAAGTAAAATTGAGGGTTTTTTTTTAAAGTTGAATGAGTGATTTTGATTAATTCGGTTATGATGTATGATTTACTCGAGTTTTGCTATTTTCCATGTTCTCAAAAGATTAGGCATTTGAGTATTTGAGATTGAATGAGGACTTAATGATTTTGTGCTAGGATTATGATATTATGTTTTAAAAATTGATTAAAATTATAGGGAACTACAGAGTTACCAATTTTATCTAAAATCGAGTGAGTCCAACAAATCTTATTGGGTCAGTTACATATCTGATCTAACATAGAACTCAAATTGGTGATATGTCAAATTTTGGTGGGAATGGTCTGTCAGGTTGTCCAACAGGTTTGCATAACACTGGTGCATAGGACACAACCTTCTAGAAAATTTGTAGAATACTAAACATAAATCCTACATGAACGGTTATCCACAATGATCTTTTTAATGCTACTCAACAAATTCAAAGCAAGACCGTGCAATGTGCAAAGATAAGAATTTCAAAAACATTTCTTATCCCTAAGGGTTTTGTAAACTAAAATATAATTTCATGATATTGACTTCAATACATCATTTTGATACATCTCAGAATCTCTGATGTCTTGATTCTGGTATGTCATCAGAGTATCATTCTTAAAGTTCTCAATTACACCATTCTGATGTTGACTTTGGTACAACTTCAGTCTAATGTTGTATGCTCATTGTATGCAAGGCACTCTTGATGTCCTTTCAAATTTGTAAAATTGAGATCTTCAAAGAGAAGCATTGACTTCATCAAAGATGGGCTTCCTTCACATCTTCTGAACCTTCTCACTTGAAAACACAATTGAGACATCCATTTTGAGCTTGTTCTGAACTCATCAGAACACTTACTATGATATGATCTTTGCATATGTATTATTTGTATATATTTTTGCTTGCATATATCTTTCATGCATATGATGTTTTTCTTTGAGAGACTTTTATGATATAGATGGAAAGCCATTGAATGTTCTTCTTATGGGAATACTTTGATGAGATGGTGTGACAGACTTGAATTCCAAAAAATTTGGTGTGAGGTTGATGTAGCATGTTGTGTTTGTTACTGGTTTTTTATTTCTTTGACCCTTTCAATGGCCAAGCTGGCTTTCGATGTCTTCTTGAGAGTTGTAGAGAATTCTATCCTTAACATTCAAGCACTTGTCTCATGTCAATTGGACCACTGCAGAATAAAAGCCATATTTGCTCATGACATTTGCATGAAAAATGTAGATATTTCACTTAGTTTTCCATAGACACAGAGACCATCTCAAATGCACTCTTGTAGCTCAAGCAATCTTCAAAGTACTGCACACATATCAAACTATCTAGGCAAATCAGCATTTGGAAATTCAGGCTCAATTTTGTCCATGATCTAGGTAGCTCCAGACCACGATTTGTTCATGAAAAAATGAAATATCAATTTTCAAGATTTCCATAGCCACCAAGAACAACTCAATTGCATTTTTGGAACTCCAAATACGATGTCTAGAATGAACTCTTCCTTTTGGAGAAATTCCATTCTATGTGTTGCGTTGCGGTAATGTTGTTCTTCAAGGTTGCTCATAACAGTTCTTTCTAGGACAATGTTTTGTTTTTCCTTTAGTTGTTGATTTTGTCTCATGGCTTGAAGTTTTCTCTAAATCTAGTAATCATGTTGACTTCATTGTAGTGCACAACCAAGGACACTTTGAGTCTTCTTTTGAGCTTTCAAGCCAATCAGCCTTCCTAAGTGACAAATGTTAGCCTTTAGTTTACTTCAATTATTGTTCTTTATAGAACCTTGTTTTCTAAATACACTTGAGATAACTCATCAATAAGCATAAACTCATAGGGTTTGTCATAATTAAAATACAAATGGTTTTGGACTCAACAGAAAAAATATAGTAAGAGGAAAATTCAAATCGTGCTCGAAACTGTGTAGAAGAGAGGAATATAGTAAGAGGACACTCCAAATGATCATGCATGTTATGCATACATTTTAAAATCAACTTGAAATATTATTTTCCACCCAATGTAGGAGATAAATTGTTGAGAAAAATATATCTTTTAACAGGACATTAAGAGACACGTCAAATTAGAATCTCGATCCAATGATCGACAAATGTTCAAGCATAGTAGACATTTATTAAATCAAATCAACAATTGTTGTCAAATTAGAATTTTGATCTAACTGATGACAAAGATTTAAGCTTCCTTTACATTTAGTACATAGACTAGAAATGTTTGTTTGTGCATGTTGTCGATGTTTGTCATGCTCCTTGCCTCTACCATGATCACCAATTGTTCTACCTCATAGGAAACTTTTCCTTGTCTCCACGATGAGCGCCAAATGTACCTAGGCATTTGTTCTTCCTTCTCCTCCTTTGGGAGCCTCTTTCGACCTCTCCTTATGGAAGAGCGAGGGAGGGGGGACCAGTAATGACACTTTGAGGCTCAAATCACAGAGGCGTTCTATGAAGTAGGTATATAATTTTAGAAATAATAATAATTAAAAAATGACGAGTTGTGAGTTAGTGTTAGAAAATGAATGCGTATGAGTTAATAAGCATTAAAAGGCATTATTCTTATGTAACCACTAAGAATTAGAAAGGCTATAAACACTATGTTCTTTAAGTGTGTTAATGGAGAGTTGTGTAATGGTTATGGGTTACTCTACTATAAATAGAGTATCAATCCATGTAACTTGTGTGCCAAAATGAAGATAATGTTCTCTATTCTCTCTTGTCTATTCTTTGTTCATTCTTTATGCAAACCAGGAAGATAACGAGGAGTACATAAATCTAGGAGGTTTGTCTTCTTCTTCACCTTCAAGAGAAATCAATTCCCTCAAAATCCTTGCACCTTTATCATCTACAAACACAATGTAGCATACATAAGCTTTACCATCTTTCAAACTTAATATATTGGTTATGTACCATGTTGCTGTAAATACTTCTTTATTTTTTAAAACATTTATAATTGTATCGTCCTTGATGTTATTTTCCTCCATTTTTTCAGGTCTTTTACTAGCTATGGAGCATGTTGTATTTCAACCTCAGAATCATGAAACACATCAATGTCTATGACTAAATCAAAAACCTTGTGACCCTTTGGTTCTTTTGAACTCTTTTCATTGATAATAATAGAGAAATACCATCAGTGCTTTTCATATGGTCCTGAGATATCTCACTATGGACTGTATGAGAAGGATTTGCAGCAGCATGGCACACAACCAACATATTAAGTTTTAAGGATGGTAAAACTTATGTATGTTACATTGTGCCTGTAGATGATGAAGGTGCAGTGCCTTTAAAGAAATGGATTTATCATCCTTCAAACTTAATATGTTGGTTGTGTACCATGTTGCCGTAAATCCTTCTCAAACAGTTCATAGTGAAATATCTCAGGACCATACGAAAGGCATTGATGGAATTTCTCCTATTATTATCAATGAAAAGAGTTTAAAAGGACCAAAGGGTTGCAAGGTTTCTGATTTAGTCACTAATATTGATGTGCTTCCTAATTCTAAGATTGAAATATAGGTTGATTCCATAGCTGATAATAGGCGTTTTAAGCTAAATGTCGAGTGCTTAAGCGGAGCTTGTGGTCACTCATTCATCGCTTGTTCTAATCCTTGAAGTGGTCAAAGCCAAAAATCTGATAAAAGGAAGAGAGATCAGAAAGAACGTGGATGGCTTTACAATAGTATAGGTCGGATGTTTCCGTGAGCAATAAGCAGCAGATCTCCCCTTATTGATTTTGGGAAAGCTGGTGGCCGCCTGTGAATTCACTAGAGGAGAATATCATCAAGGAAGGCTCAATTGTAGAGGTTTTCAAAGATGAAGAAGGATTTACAATAACATGGTACACACCCAAAATATTAAGTTTGAAGGATGGTAAAGCTTATATATGCTACTTTGTGGTTGTGGGTGATAAAGGTGCAAGACCTTCAAAGGAATGGATTTCACTTGAAGGTGAAGAAGAAAAATCTCCCGAAATATGTACTCCTCGTTATCTTCCTGTTGTGTATAATGAACGAACAAATAAGAGATTATCTTCATTTTGATACACAAGCTACATGGATTGATACATTATTTATAAAAGAACAACCCATAATCATTACATAACTCTTCCATTAACACACTTAAAGAACATAATGAAAATAGCCCTTTTAATTCTTAATGGTTACATAAGAATACCTTTTAATTAAGGCAACAATGAAAATAATATATTCTCAAGACTGTTTATAAATTTGTGAAACTCTACACTAATCTCAACATGGTAGTTGTAATTATGATCTTTGGAAAGCAACTATTTTTCTTCAGATAAAACCCTTATCATGATTTGCTCATAATCATAAGACATAAGTATAGTTCCTCCAATCAAGATGTTCTTCTTTTGTGTTTTGCATATGCATAGAGTTTACTTTTTCTATAAGGATTACCATTATAGGAAACAACTAAACATGGAAAAATGAAGGTTGCACAACAGGAACGTTATGATCCACCATGTCCTGGTTGCCTCCCAAAACAATGCAATGTAGGAAAATTGTCTTCCCAATGTGGCGAGGTAAGCCTTACTCAACCATGTAAGTAGTAAACCAATATTTTAATTGTTGAAAATGTTTCATTGTTAAGACGTTCTCTAAAATTATTATTTTTCCAAATAAGTCTCTAAAGGCTCACGAACTAACTAACATCTTATAAGATGGATGTACAAATGTAAGCTTGAATCTCTTGTCTATATATCTTGTACAAGTCTTTTTTGATATTTATAGGATTTTTTTGAAAATATGAGTTATAAGCTTCAAATGATAGCTTCCTTTGTCTTTCTTTGTTTGCCTTCAAAGCAATAGAAAATGGTCGATAAAGCATTAAATACATCATTTGATGTCTTTCACTAATTGGTCATTTTGATAAGATAATGTAAGTTATAGTCTTCTAGGGTTGTCAATAATAGAAAACTAATAAGATCTTGAAACATATGATTCTCACAAGTAATAGAAGATAGTATGTAACCTTTCTACATTAGTGAGACTTCTCTTTGGTGCACTTTGATTCCTTGAAAGATGAGAGAAACATGATTTCACTTCCTTTGACTTTTCTTTATATTTTCTCTATCTTTTGTAATGGCTAGGGTTGAGAGAATACCCTAATCTCAAGAAGGGGATCTTATTTCACATTAGAGGGTATTAGCTCCTTAAAACCACTACTTCCATCAAATAGCAATTATCTTTAGAAACTGCTCCACCTAAGCCCTTTTACAATTTAGTCCTTAATAATCAATTATTTATTTATTAGTCCTTAATAAGTCACATGTCTCTCGCATGAGATATTAAATCTTACATTCTCCTACTTGGCTCATGTGATATTACCTAACATCATGGACAAATAAATTACTTAATTAAAGTAACATAATGCGCATTAAAATGACTAAATAGTTTCATACATGTGGCACATCATAATTTCATAATTAAGAATATGAACTAATCTGAGTCATGGCAGTTGTACATCACTTAATCGACATAGTCCCCTTCATGTACCACAAATTAGAATTCTCATTAATATGAACATAATTAGGAGCACATAATTGATCCAACATAATGTCTTTATTTGAGATGGTACCTGTTACATTACTCTAATACAAATATGGATGTAAACGTAAATAACAAGTAGTAAAAAATATCATAATTGAGCTCAAAGTGTCAATAACACAACATTCTTTAACGTTACACTCAATAATCCTTATTAACAATAATGTCCATATTTTCGACATGCTCAATAAATGTCGTGGGTTGTAATCCCTTTGTCAAAAGGTCAACTATGATAAGATTTGTGCTAATACATTCTATTGACACTATTTGTTTCTAAACTTTTTTCACGACAAAGTATTTTAATTCCAAATGCTTAGAAAAAAATTGTTGCAGAGTTACTATAATACATTTTCAGCAGCTTAGCAATAATGTCAACAATTTCAAGCCCTAAAATAAATTCCTACAACTAATTAGTCTGAATTGTAGCCTTAAAACATGCTACAAATTCAACATCCATAATAGTCAAAAGCATGTGAACCTTTGTTCCTTGTAAGTATCTAAGAACAATCTTTGTAGCTTTCCAAATTTCTATTCTCGGGTTACTTTGATATCATTCTAACATTCTAGTTGCAAAACTTATGGCTAGTTGAGTACAAACCTGAGCATAAATAATACTTTCAACAACAAACACATAAATAATTGCTTCCATCTATTTTTGTTCCAACTCATTCTTTAAACATTGTGTGAGACTAAACTTGTTTTGTTTCAAAATTGGAACATGTGATGCCAAGCACTTTTTCATCTTGAACTTCTCTAGTACATTATTGATACATGCTTTATGAAATAAGCCTAATAGTCCCTATAATTTGTTTCGGAATTTTTTATTCCTATCACATAGTTTGTCTCATCTATATCCTTCATTTCAAAGTTACTAGAGAGAAACTTCTTATCTCAGGAAGAAGACCAAGATCATTAGTTGAAAGCAAGATATCATCAACATACAGAATAAAAAAATATAACTTACTCTCACTGACCTTTAGATATATACACTGATCAACAATGTCTTCCTTAAACCCAAAGGAAATAATGATATCATTAAACTTCAAATATCATTGGTGAGAAGCTTGCTTAAGTCCATATATTGATTTCTTTAATTTGCGCACACCATGTGTTCGATTCCTTCAACTAAGAACCCTATTGATTGGTCATGTAAACATTTTCCAATAAAACTCCATTAAGAAAGGAAGTTTTCACATCCATTTGATGTAGCTCTAAGTCATAATGGGCTATCGATGCCATGATAATTCTGAATGAATCCTTTTGAGACTGGTGAAAATGTATTTTTGTAATCAACATCATCTCTCTGAGTAAAACCCTTAGCAACAAGTTTGACCCTGTAAGGTTCAAGGTTGCCATGTGAATCTCATTTAGTCTTAAAGACCTATTTACAATCAACTCTCTTGCAACCTTCTGGCAGTTCTACAAGGTCCCAAACACAATATTTTTCCATGAATTTTAACTCTTCTTTCATGGCTTCCAACCACTTATCAGAATTACCACAACTTACGAATTGTGAAAATGAAACTGGATCATTATCATTAATGCTTAAGTTAGTTTCCAACTCATGTAGATATATCACATAGTTATTTGAAATAGTTTGTCTTCTTTCTCTTTGAGACCTCCTTAATGCTACTTGTGGTTCTTCTACAATAGGTTCATTCTGAATCATAGGTCATTATTGTGTTGCTCTTGTTCATTGTTGTTTGGAACAACATCTAGAAGAACACTCACCTTACTGCTAGAGGCACAAGTTAAAGGAATTTGCACTCTAACTTCTTTAATTTTCATATTTTGTGGAACTATACTCCCACTGATTTCACCATTTACAATGAACCTTGCATTTCCAATTTCACACAATTCTCATGCTATAATTAGGACAATAAAACCTATACCTCTTTGATTTTTTTGAATAACCAATCCTACACCCCTTTGATTGTTCTTGCATCCAGATTATTTTCTTGTGGATTATAAATCCTATATATTTTTTGACAACCCCAAACATGCAGGTATCTTATTCATCCATATTTCAAATGGTTTCTTCAGAACTGCCTTACATAAAAGGAATTCTATTCAACAAATACATGGCAGTTTTCAATGCATACATTCACAAATATATGAGTAAATTAGAGTTACTCAACATGCTCCTAACCATATCTTTTAATGTTTTATTACGCCTTTTTGATACACCATTTTGTTGCGGTATACTTGGCATTGTGTATTAAGCACAAATACCACATTTCTGAAGGCATTTAGCAAATGGATCTGGGTGTTGCGTAGTTTCATCATATCTTCCGTAGTACTCACTCCCTCTATCAGACTTGATAACTTTCACATTTCTATTTAATTTTCTTTCTACTTCATTCAAATAAATTTCCAAGGCATCCACTGCTTAAGATTTTTCATGCAATAACTAGCATAACCGTAATGTGAATAGTCATCAACGAAGGTGATAAATTACTTTTCCTTTGTGAAAGAATTAATATCAAAAGGCCACACAAATATTCAAAAAGTAAAATCTAGATTTGGAAGAATTTCATTATTTATTAATCTTTCCATTCTATCTCTAGAAATGTGACCCAAACGTTTATGCCACAAGAAAGTGAAGTGTTCATTCAGTAAATACATTTAGTGCTAACATTATGATGCAGAGTCAAAATCATTTCAATATACAAACCATTTAAATTCAATTTATATCAACCATCACATAGAATATCAATACTAGTGAGATGATTATACTTAAATAAACTAAAACATCCATTACCAAAATTAAAAGAGTATCTAGTAACATCAAGTTTAGACAATGAAATCAAATTCCTAGATAAACTAGGTACATAAGAGTTTCCAATAAATCTAAATGATGTCCAATGTCAAGGATTAAACTATAAGTCTTGATTGCTTCCAATAGAGCTTTCACTTTATTTCCTGTATCGTTTAGGAACGTGAGTTGTACATCCAAAATCAATCAACCATGTGTTATGGGGAACTTCAATTAAATCTAATTCAAAACATACATTATCATTAAACCCACCTTTACTTTTGAACCAAACCTTATGTTTTCTTGTGGATTTGCATAGATGCCCCATTAAACTTTAATGGCCCTACACCCTTATCATGTTTCTTCGTTAAATTCATAAAAACATGAAAACAATTATATCACAAGGATATAAATTTGTCATATATAAAGCAAAATAACTAAAAATTCATTCTCAACCAATCATTATAAACATGCAATATTATCTTTATTTTTCATTCACATGTCAATCATTGTGAGATACACATAAACATAGATTTCTCACATAAAACATTATAATAGTAAATATAATTTTGTGCTTTCTATGGCCAAAAAGATTGTCTTTAGGTAAAACCAAGGCTAAGTGTAACACCCTAAAATTTCGATAACTGAAAATAGATGTTTGATGTAATTGTTGTGTTATTTGATTGTTTGATTAAATTAGATTGGTTGAGTTGTTGTGCATGTTACCCTGATGCAATTGCTTGGTATGAATGTTAATCTGCGTGAAGTTTGTTTGATTTATGGTTGTGAGGCAAGAGTGATAGTTTGGCCCATAACCTATTTCAGTAGAACTATAATTCCAGATTTTATAACCGTTGGATTGTCCTCAAATTCTGACAATAACTTCCCAACTCTTCTCTATATCTTTTGACCGTTGGGATTTTCAAAATAACAACTTTTGATACCGCGCTAAGCGCGACCAGCGTGCTGAGCGAGACAGATCGCGCTGAGCGCAATTCCCAAATATTTCCTAATAGAGAGGAAATTGCGCTGAGCAAGACCTGTTGTCAGGTTGAGCAAGGCACTCGGGTTATAAATATGTCCAGCAGCGCTGAAAACATGATTTTCACTCTCCTCTCTCGAAACTCACCCAAAAACCCTAGAACATTCCTCTCCACCACCCACGGCCATCATCAACCACCACGGGCCGCCGTTGCTTGCCATGGGACCACGACACGAAGAAGAACCTCTTAATCAAAGCAGAATCTTTGAAACTCCTCTAGATGTTTCGGTAGAAAACGGAGCTCCCAAATCCTTCTTTCTTGGTTTCCTTGAGGTAATCTTGGTTTCCTTTGTCTTCTCCTAGCTAGTTTAAGCTTCTCTTAGTGTCTCTTGTATTTTGGGTACCGTTGTTGGGAGTTTTACACTTCCTTTGAAAATCCTTTGAAAATGAGATGTTGTAAAAGTCTCATTTTTATGAAATTGATGTCATTTCTGTTATCTTTATTGACTCCCGGTCATATTAGTGTGATTGAAATTTCAAAATGATGTCTTTTGATGTGAACTTCCAAAACACCATTTAGCCCCTTTTTTATTTGAATGGGTATTTGACCCCAACTGTTATCATTGACCTTGTCTTTGAAATCTATAGTAAATTGTCTTCAATTTGGTATATAGAGCTCTGTGTTCGGACAGGCACGTGTATTCGAAGGATCGCGAAACAAGATCGCGAGGCTTTAATAGGAGAACTCCTAGTTAGGTAAGGGGGCTTTATTATTTGGTTATAGTTTTGGTACCATAAATGGGGCTAGGGAGTCCAACTATGAGGATATCTGTCTGTCCTTGTTGTGTGTTGGTTTTCAAGGAAAAACTAAGTTTTTAACTAATGGGATGCGATGAATTTATGATTGATGTGTGTTGTCGTTGTGTGCGCTCATTTTCAAGATAAATGATGTTATTAACTAATGGGATGCGGTGTATCTATTATAGATGTTATTGATGATATTGAAATTGAGATGTTATTGATGTGTTGATAATGTTTGAATGAGATAATGATGATGTGTTTGATGGTGTACAAATGAGATAATGTTGATGTGGTTGATGATGTTGAAATGAAATAAGTTTGATATGTATGATGATGATATTGAGATGATGTGATGTGGATGTTGATAATGGCATTGATGAGAGATAATGTTGATGTGAACGATGTCATTGTGTGATGTGGATATACATAGATACCGATGGGGGTGCATGACTGGTTATCCTTGCGGGGAAGTATTTGTTCCTAGCCAGGTCATGCATTGATGGTGCCCATAGTTGTATGTTGTGTATGTACACATGGGATGTAATGACTGGTTGGTTATCCTTGTGAGGAAGGATATGCTCCTAGCGACAGTCAGTGCATCGGTGAGTCCATATTGATGTGTTATGTATGTACATGGGGGATGCATGATGGGTTACCCTTGTGAGAAAGGATGTGTTCCTAGCCGTGTCATGCATTGATGGTGCCCATGTTTCATACTTCATATTGCATTGACAAAAATAGAATGAAGGCATGCGCGTACCTGTGGGTTTCTATGGGCTAAAAACGCAAGTACTAAGGGGTCATCAGGTTTGGAATTCCCGTGCGCCGCTGGTTGATCAGTGTGGGGGGAATGGCCAGTGCACGACAGGATGACCCTGATAGGCAATGAATCATTTTCCTGTGAGAGGTTATTTTCCTAGATATGGTACCATATTGCATGGTGAGAGTGAAATCAAGAGCATGCATCATTTTGAGCATGATTGTTTGAGTTGTGAAATGAATTGGATGATTGGTTTGTCGAGTGTGTAGTGGATTGATGGATTTTTGTTAATGATTGTGGTTGTTAATGTTGTTTCCTTTCCAATTGTTGTTATCTGATGCTTGTTGGTTTTATATAATAAACTCACCCTTGCATTTGTTGTACCGTGTGGTTGGTACCTGTGATGAACGCGAACTTTCGTTCGTGTGAGCAGATGAGCAGCATTAGGTGACTCTGGAGGGAGATTCTTTTTGGTTGGAGTCGCCAAGCGACGTGATGACGTTGAAATTCTTTTTGGAAAAGAGTTGTATTTTGTAAATCAACTCTTTCTTAGTTAGTCCTTGATTCTTTTGTTAGACATGTAAGAGTCCAAGTGTAAATACATGTAAAACTAAATTAAGTACTGACATGTGAATGATATGTACTAGTTTGATATATATACATATTAAATTATGTAATTGTATCTTGTGTATGATAATTGCATTATTGTGAAAAATTCACTATCATTTTCATAATCAAATTAATGAAGTTTTCATTTAAATTCGAAATTGCACGATTTATAGTGATATAGTAGCGACAAGGCGAGTCGTTACACTAAGCCTTTATGTTGAGAAAGTACACATCGATGATATGAAAAGGTTTCGTAACTTCTCTTGATATAATAAATCTCAATTGAGACATCTTTCTTATCTATCCTTTCTTGTACACAAAATCTTTCGGTAGAGGGTATGTTTCCCTTTGTGTTAGAAAATATATTGATATTCTTTCTTGTTCATAAGCATGTCTTTTGAGAGGTAATAGGCAATACTTTTCACTGTCCTTTCTTTTTGCTCTTTCTCATGAAGATCCGGAGAATATAACAGAATGTAGACATCATAAAAATAACCCCGCATTTAGGATAGAATATGTTTTGAACTTAAGTTTGGTAAATAATGAGTTTACAATAATGTGATTTATGATTGGATTTTTTCTCTCCAAAGTATGTTTGATAAAATCAAATTTGTTTTGATGATATTAATCAAAAGTACTTTTGCATGTGTAAATACTGAAAAGAATATGAAGTTTATAATATAATGTTAATTATTTTTCTATTTTATTTCAATATTTTTTAAGATGAACTTGTTTTACATAGATCAAGAAAAAAAAGGAATAATTTTACAAAATTAACTTTATGTCATGATTAATTCATTTGTAGATTTTATTGTTCATCATTAATAATATAAGGGATATAAATGTAAAAGAGTAATTAATGTTACATTAAAAAGTTAAAATTTTAATTATTTTGGGATAATTATTTTTTTCTTAAACGACAATTATAATGAGACAAAGGGAATAAAATGATATTTCTATTAATTATTAAATAAAACTTATATTTATAACATAATAATTGAAAACTTATGAAAGGTATACAAGAACCACTCAATAACTAGAATAACAAAAACTAAAATCACAATAAATTAAAGGTTAAAATTAAAGGTTAAAATGTAATTTTCATCCTTCTATTTTCTTAAATCTATTTCACTTTTAAAAAGTTCGCGATTGTAGTCACACATTTTTTAATTGAGACATTTCATCTTTCACTTTTAAAAAGTTCGCGATTGTAGTCTCTCATTTTTTAATTGAGACATTTCGTCTCTTACTTCTTAAAAATCCTCAATTTAATCCTTATGACCAATTTCAAATGTTGATCTATATGCTATGTAAATGTTGAATGACACATGTCTATTTATTATTCACAATACAAATATTTTTTAATTATTTAATTGCTAACAAGCTTAATTTATTAAAAAAAGAAATAAGAAAATAAACAGTCATGTCTGAAATTGGAAAAAAAAAAGATTAAAATTGTAATTTTTTTAAAAAGTGAGGAACAAAATGTCTCAATTAAAAAATAAAAGAACTAGAATTATGAATTTATTAAAAGTGAGAAACAAAATGTCTCAATTAAAAATAAAGGAACTAAAATCATATATTTAGAAAAATAGAGAAGATTTATATTTTAGCCAAAATTAAAATAAAGAAGTCAAATATGCCATCAATAAATCAATAAACAAATAAAGAAATCAAATCTCTTCTTGTAATACGACGTCGTCTAACGAGATTATTAATTTCAAAGAACCTCCATCTAAAGGGTTTCCATTTTTCTCTTCTATAGGTTGAACATTCACAACCAGCTAAGACACTCAAAAGAAGAAAGGGAACAACTTGCTTAGCTTGCTGACTTTCACATGGTGGGTAAAATGGAAATTGTTAAGAATTAATTGTTTTGGAGTTATGCGGTTGTTTAGGTGGTAAGAGGGGAGAGAGGGAAACATGAAGGTTCGATTCTCTCGTTAAAAAAAATTTAATAATTAACCTATAACATTTGTTGGGGAAAAAAGAATAAATAATCATTTTCATCTTTAAAAGTATAGGACTAACAAATTCATCCCTAAAAAATGAAAAAACAAAATTTAGTCTCAGGAAGTGTAAAAAATAAGACAAATCTGTTTCGCCTTCAATTATATAACTCACTGACAAATATATTCACGAAATATATAACCTTAATTAGTTGATATCAGTAACAAGATACATGACCCAACAACATATTAGACTTAGAAGTTTCTTATTTTGTTATTGCATGACTTGAAAGTATAATTTGTCATTTTTTTTTCTTTAACATCTATTATAATTATATAGGTGATCACTAACTGAGCAAGAAAACTATAAAGCATCGTAATTCTGGTTGCTAGACCTCTCATGATTGTTTTCTTCTACTTGTGGATGATCTATTTAAGATTTGACAAACTGATTTTTTATTTGAGGACCTACCACTGTCTTGCCTCCTCTTGAGTCTTGATTCTTTTGTGATAAATTGACATTATAAATATAATTATAATACATTATAATAATATTTGCAATAACAAAATAAAAAACTTTTAAGTCTAATGTGTTGTTGGTGTTATGTATCTTGTTACTAATGTTCACAAATTAGGTTTATATATTTCATTAATATATTTGTTAGTAAGTTGTATAATTGAAGGTAAAAAATGTCAATAAATTATTAAATTAGGGACGTATTTGTGAGTAACTTTAGTCTCTATGTCCACGTGAGCATCAGTTTTGTGATATTTTTGTCCATGCGTGCCATGTAAACAAGTTCCCTAATGTTAATGAACAAAGGTTAACGATGGGACGAATATGTCTCACTTTTTACACTTTTAGCCAAAGTTTTAAGACTTGTACCGACCCGGCCGATCCGACCAATCAAATCGCGACCTGGTAGCTAGACTGGGTTGAGTCACAAGTTCTATCGAATGTGCTTTGACTGGGTTGAGTCACAAGTTCTATCGAATGTGCTTTGACCTAGAGCAAACTGGATTGATCGGTCTGATTTGTAGTCAAACCAGTGACCTGCAACCCAGACCAAGTCACTTATCTTTTTTTTTTTGTTATAGTTGAAATGACATAGTTTCAATTTGAACACATTTTAATTTTAGAAACCTTATCGGCCTATCCTTCTTCCTCTCGTAGTCTTACTCAGTCGCTCTACATCGTTGCTTTGCTTACCAACCTCTCATTCCTTCCTCTCATCGTGGTGTCGTGCTACTACCAACTTTTTAGATTCACTTAGTTCATTTGCAACATTGTCGAGAACCACAAGTGAGTCCAACTAAATTTAATTTTTTTCTTTTTTATTTTGTTTTACTTTAGTTATTTTGGTTGTGATTTTGAGTTAAATTGATCTTTTCATTCATTGTTGAGTGTTTTTTGTGGCCGTAACTATATTTTTTTAGTTAAATTGATTTAGAAGTAACCACAATTGCGATTGAGTTACAAACTTGCAGGTGAAATTGTGGTCTCGAATCATTTTTTATAACTATGATTTGTAACTTTTGATTGATTTTTTATATTTTATAATTTACATTGATGTGATATAGTTATATTTTTATTTTAGTATGGATATTCATATATACTATCGTCAATGTCTATGATTTTAAGACAAGTATAAAATCTTTATATTTTTTATTACAAACTGGATCATGCGGGTCAACTAGTGACCCACCAGTTTGACCACTAACCCAATGATCCAGTGTCATGATCGGATCTGTCATTAGACCAATTTTTAAAAATATGCTTCCGAGGACTAAATTTTGTTTTTTCATCTTTTAAAGACGAATTTGTAAACGTCACACACTTTCAGAAACAAAAATGACTATTTACAAAAAAAAAAATTAATTGTTTTTCATTAAATTCCCCAAACTAAAATCGAAAGTTTCAAAAGGAACCCTCACCTTGCATCCGCATTAAACTCTGTTTAGAGTGAAACATTGGTCAAAAAATGACGTTTGAAGGCAACTAAACATGATGCATAACTGAGTTTGATAATCCAAAAGCATATTGGAAGAGCTCCAACAATGAACCAAACATGCGCTGAGTCTATTCCTTCAAACATTTTGGGGCAGGAGAATGTAGTGGAGGAACAGTGTTGCAGTGTTAGAATTGGTGTTAATCTAAGGAATCCAATGGAATAAAATAGAAACTTGAATAAAATTTCTTATAATTTTGTCATCAACTCTTCAAAACAATCATGTGCAGGCATAGCAACGGGGGCGATCGGGACCGATTTTCGTTTATACCGCCCCCGCCCCCGAAAACTGACGAGGGCCAGAAATTTACCCCCACCCCCGCCTTCGACGGGGTTCGATTTTCCTCGCCCCGCCCCACCCTCGAACTGCTTCCGTTTCTGTATTCTAGCTTCTTCTCATTCTCACGCTCCGCAAGTTCCCCCCACCAAGCACGTTCACTAACCCGGGTCTCTTTTTCGAGCTCCCTCTCTCTATTGCGGTGTTCAGCTTCGAGGTCCTGGTTGCGTGCCCTCTTGTGCTCGCATTCTCCGTCTCTGTCTCGGTCTTGGTGGTAAGACAGCAAGCTTTACAATCACATGGTTCCTCTTCTCATCCTATTCATCACGCGTTGGTGAGCTGTTGTTCTCATCCAACGTTGGAATCGGAGTGGGTATGCTATAGAAACTGCCATCATAGAAGCGAGAACTGTCGTTGCACTGAAGCAGTGATCATCGTACCAATGAGATATGTACATGCTTGTCAAAGCACCAGTTCAGCAGCAACAAGAGCATGGCGGTGGTGGTTGAAGCGTGGGGCGAGAGAAAGGAAGGAGGAGATGTTTAGACAGGGGAGGGTCCAAATTTCTGAACAAATTTGCCCGCCCAAATCAAGTGTTTGTAAACTTTGGACTTTCAAACCTCAACATTTATTGGCGGCCAAGGGCGGGGTAGGGTGCGGGCAGGTGCGGCCCTGTTGCGATGCCTAACCACGTGGACATTTTTATAAAATTCCAAACATATGTGATGTAAACTATTTATTAGTATTAGAAAAAATACCTATACGTCATTGTTTTATATGGAAACTTGAAGACAGAATATGATCTAAGATTTATAATAAAAATGTCAATAAAAGCTTCACTTGATAAGAGTTGATGAAGATGAAATTCCAGTTAAAACCATAACTCTACTGAAGATCATCATTCGTTAAGATCATTTATTTTGAGCAACCTTCTTGTATGGATTGAAGCAAAAGAAAACTTTTTCAGACATGGAGCGATTTTGATATCAAGGGCATGCAACCCTCTATACAAAATCAGATTAAGCCGTGTTCTAGTCCAATAAAAACAACTAATGGAAAAGAGATCTATAGATATTAAAAATCTACATTGTTGTTCTAAGAATATACAATGCATCTTCACAGAATATTTGTAAGCTAGATCACTTCAAAGGAAAACTCGACAATTCTAATATGCTTCTTCAATAAGACCTGACATTATAAAACAAAATGATAAAGATTGTTCATGAAGTGGTAACCGATCCATCAATCTTGAAACACAAGCACAGACCACAATAAGTAGAAAGCAAAATGTTCAACAATGAATATTGGAACATAATAACGTGTGACACAAGTTTTACAGAAGCATACCTTGAAAAAATAAACTTCATTCGATGAGAAGAGGTAGAGCAGAATGGATTGATGATGGATTTAGATCTGATAACAGTCAGAATAAAAATAATGCATCAGAATAAGCAATCAATCAACATTATTCTATGGGTGGAAAAAGGCAGAAGATAAGTACGTACCTCCAGATTCATTTCGGAGCCAATCTTGGGTGCATATTAAAGCCTCTCGTGTGTCCGGGTTTAGTGAACTACGACAAGAATCTAGCACTCTGCCCTCAGTGCTAAATGCCAATTCCGGCGCCAAAGTTGACATTGGAGTCCCAAGAACGTCACGTGCCATCATAGACAAAATTGGGTACCTTGGCATGTGGACTTTCCACCAGTTCAATATGTTAAAATCAGAATTGCGTGGAAAGATTGGTTCTTCTAAGTACTTGTCTAAGTCTGATATCATAGACTGACCCTGTGATGTCTCATGAAGGAATCTGTCAAAGCCTTTTAGCCTATCTCTGGAACTACAACTAGTACTAGGTAAACTGCTGCCAGGCAAGGCCGAGCCTTGATCAATCATAGTTGAACAGATAGAATACACATTAAAAAGTTCCTTGATACCATCAGAAACTTCCTTGATACGCTCCAAAGCAGTGCTACCATAAATTAGGGAGTAGTAGTACTCAACCAACTTCATTTTAAACCGAGGATCTAGAACTGCAGCTACAGCTAAAGGTAAACTGCACTTGCTCCAGTACCTGTCAAATTTGGCTTTCATCTTCAAAGCCATGGGACTAAGAAAATTATCTGAACTTCTGCACCAGTCAATTAATTGAATATGGACATCACAAATCTCAGGGAAGTATATATTCGCTGTAGGAAATTTGTTGCCTGAAAATACATTCGTAATTTCAACTAAAAGTTTTAAGTAGCCAGTAACAGAACTAGCCCATTCCCACTCTTCATCAGTTAGAGTTGATGAATAGGAGGGATCGTGTTCTTGGAAGAGAGAAAAGGCACTCCTGTATTCTAGTGCAGTTTCAAGCATAAGATACGTAGACTTCCACTGAACTGGAAAATCAAGAAATAAGAGCTTTTGAGTGTTAATCCTAGCATGTTGAGCAATTTCATTAAATTTTTCTTGCACTACTTGTGAACTTCTAATATATCTGATGCTCTCTCGAATCTTTTGGATCACCTCATGTAATGCATCCATGGCATCTTGAGCAATGGGTTTTATGAGATGTGCTGCAGAGCGTATATCAAGTAATTGCCGAGTACTTAAAAAAGGCCTTTTGTCAGAAACTCGCTCCTTGATTCTAAGAGTGATGTCATCATCGATGGAACAATCATCAAGTGTCAAGGCAAATAGCTTGCAGTCAATATCCCATTCAATGAGACATTTGATAATCACTTCTGGAAGTAAGTCTTCAGTATGAGAAGAATCAAGTGTGACAAAGTTCAGGAGTTTCTTCTGTAATGTCCATTCCTCATCAATATAATGAGCAGATAGACACAAATACGAAGAATTTTCTGTTGAAGACCACATTTCAATTGACAGATTAATCCTACCATGTAGTCTGTTTATCATATCAAACACTTTTTCTTTCTCCCTCCTGTAGATATCTATACAAGAAATCTCTACAGCACTGTTTGGAGTGAACTCAAAGAGAGGCTGGAGGTTCTTCACAAAGACCTTGAATCCTACTTGTTCAACCAAGCTCAGTGGGTATCCATGTAATATGATCATGCGTGCAAGATCAAGTTGACTCCTTTCCTGATCAAATTTACTACTTCCAAAGTTAATGATTTCATCTTTCTTATGCTCCGGTTCAAACTTGATGATTGTTGGCTTTATATAGTCTTCTTTCCTCTGACCTTCATCAAAACCAATGTTTGCTAGGCTGATGGTATTATCTTTTTTCCTTCTCTTTGCTGCAAGTAGTTGAGATACGTCAAAGTTTGATCTTTTCAGACACCGCATCAAGTGATTTCTCAGATGAGTAGTTCCACTGTTACTTGATCCACTTAGTTTCTTGTTACAATGCACACAAACAGCATAGCAGATGTCTGCCTTTCTAACCCTTTCAAAGTGATTCCAGACAACAGATGTCAGCCTTTTAGGTTTCTTAGTACCCGAATCATTTGATATTTCCATTGCATAGGCTTCAGATTATCAACACCCTGCACGTTGCACAAAACTAAGTGATAAGTCATCACCCCAAAAATTGCAGGACAAAAAAAATGAAAAATGAAAAATTTGTTAATTAGCAAAGCATTCAACGATGGCTAAGTACAGTGTTGTTAAATAGCCGCTATGGCCCCATCATGGCGGAATGGCTGGTGGATTTTTTGCCAAACGCCATAGGCAATTTGTGAAGGGAGGCCCCCATAAGGAGCAATGGTGTGTTTATACGGCAGGTGATAACACTGGCTAGGTAGAATAAAATCAGAAGTTGATGCCAGTCCCACCCTCCTCTGAATAAAGGACGACTCAAGCGCAAGGCTCCCACCAAGTGGGGTTTGGGAGGGTAAAAATATACACAATCTTACCCTGCAAGCAAACTGTTTCTAGGTTTGAACTTATGACCTATGTCATAAGGCAGCAACTTTACTGTTGCGCCAAGGCTCACCCTCACTCTTCTTCCATGAATTAGGCAAAGAACTAGAGGGATCAACCATAGCTTTTGATAAACTCACTCAATTCTTGCAAATACAAACTGGCAAGATCACAAGACCTTAAAACCCCAAACCAGCTATTTTCCTATTACTGCAAGGTTTTAAATTGCAAACCGCATCACATGATGCAGCTCAATAATCTCGACTGCAGCATTTATCAGGCTGTGATCTCGAAACGAACCAGCCGCAATTGGCCTACGTACATGATTCCAAACCACAACTGTGATGATCACAACTACAACTGCAATTAAAAACCCTGCTCAAATTTAAAGACATAACCTTAAATCTTAGCACACTCCTCAGCAAAATAAAGCAAGAACCATGAGTATAGGTCAAAATCTATACATGTTTTGACTCATACTAACTTAACCTTAAATATACATCAAAGCCACAGTTAAGAATCGAAGGGAATAAAATAAAATAAATGGCAAAATTAGGCATGCCTGCAATTTAAAACCATGGACGGGCACAATTTTGCCATTCATAAGGTACAAAACCTCTCTAAATAAAAGCCTTTTTTTTTTTTTTGCAATTTAACGCAATTGCGATTAGTGAACCGTCAAATAACGCAATTGAGAGTTCAAAGAAATGGGAAAAGCAAGAAAGTTGAATTGAAGAGATAGAGAGTCTTACTTGGAGAGAGAGGGAGAGAGAGAGAGAATGGTGGTTGCGGTGTTAGAGATTGATCGGAGGGTCCGATAGAAAATGATAGGGTTTGGAGAGAAGGGAAAAGGGGAGAGAGAGAGAATCCGATGGATGATGCGTGTTTGGACTTGGATTGGATTGGATCCGATTCCGATAGTTATACCCAAAATGGGTGTTGGTGGTGAAAGAGGATTAGAGAAGAGATAAACGAGTGGATGGGTCACAATTTCGGGTTTGGTTGATTCTGTGTTTCCGGTTGGGTTGGCTAGTTGGTTTGGTTGGTTGCTTGGGTTCGGAAATGTTGCTGGTGTTGAATTGGACGTACATAAGTTGGAATAATTGAATTAAAAAATAACTTAAATATTTTTTTTCATGTCAGCGCTTTATTTTTATTTTTATTTTCATGTAAGCTTTTTTAAAAATTTTAATTCCTATAAGTTAAGGTTTTTTCAATTTTTATTAAGATATTTTGTTTAATGGTGAGTTCTGATAAGTTGTGTTTGTTAGTCATGAGTTTAAATCCAAAAGACAATCATTTTTATATACAAAGGTAAGACTGTTTATAATACTATTTTCTTACCTTCGCATAATAATTTTGTTTATTTTTAGTTTTATAAATTTGTGCTTTTTAATTTTATTTCTTGTAAGATTTAAATTTTAAATCTTCATAAGTTTACATTTAGAGGGGCCAAAATTGGAAAATCCCAAATTTATAGACTAAAAATGAGTAAAATATTTTACAAAGATCAAAATTAAAAATATACAAACTTATAAGGACTAAAATTAGGAAAATAAACTTACAAGAACCAAAAGTGAAAAATAGAGATAAAAAACATTTAAGTATTGAAATAATTGAATTGGACTATTTTGGGAAATGAAAAAAAAAAAGAGAAGAGACAAAATTCTATAAAAGAAAAATCTAACAATAATAATAATTTTAAAATGTTTATTTTGTATATTTATAATTTATAATACACAAATATTTTTAAATATATAAATTATATTTGTTCAATGTCATCCTCCCCTAATGGTTTTGTGAAGATCAACCCAAACTAGTGATGGATCCAGAAATTTTTTTTAGTGGAGACAAGACATAGTTTGTAACATTTTTTGATAAATTACCATTTTAGTCCTTAAATGTGTAAACTAATAACAATTATTTTTGTGTGAATAAATCGATAATAATTTAGTCCTAAAAAAACAAAAATTCTAATTTAGTTCTTAAATATGAAAAAAGTGTGACAATTGGGTCATGTCATTAAGTTTTGTGGATCATTTTGTCATTAGAGATGTAATGTTCAAGCACTATTTTGATATTAAGTGATATTTTTCGATAACCAATTTAACATTAAGTGGACATAAAATGTAATTATCACTCATTTTACTTGTTTATGGACTAAATTAAAATTTCTTTCTTTTAGAGACTAAATTATCATTATTACTTTACACATCGAGAGACCAAAATGATCATTTACCATTTTGGTCCTTAAATGTGTAAACTAATAACTATTATTTATGTGTGAGTAAATTGATAATAATTTAGTCCTAAAAAGAACAAAAATTCTAATTTAGTTCTTAAATATGAAAAAAAATGTGACAGCTATGTTTGTCCCTAAGTTTTGTGAATCATTTTGTCATTAAGATGTAATGTTCAAACACTATTTTGATATTAAGTTATATTTTTCAATAACCAATTGGACATTAATTGGACATAAAACATACTTGTCACTTATTTTACTTGTTTATGAACTAAATCATAATCCTCTTTCTTTTAGATACTAAATTATTATTAGATTACACATTTAGAGATCAAAATGATCATTTATATGATATTTTCACAAAATAAAAATATCACATACTTTTAAAAAAATACATAATGTCATAAAAAATCTAAATATTGAAGAAAAAAACTAAATAAAAAGTATAGAATAATAAAATTAGTAACAATTTATTCTTTTTTATTTCTTATATTTATTTTTCATTTATTTTATGAAAAAAAATATCTTATGAGAACAATACCTATACTTTTAATGGGGACAAAATTTTCTTTTATTACCCCTATACAAATAAAAAATAAAATCTTTATCCCCACACTCATATACATTATTTGTACCATTGACCCGCATAACAGTTTATTAGGGAATCTTGGCGCCTTCGGATTTGGGTCATTCTTTGTGATGATTGTGGCCAATGGATGTACAACAAACATGTATGCTGAACTATATGTGATTTTTTAAGGTTTGAAGCAATCTTGGGAGTTTTGTTCCAAATATATTATCTGCAAAACAGATCCCCTCTCCTCGTTAGATCTAATTTTGAAGGATTTACAAGAATTACACCTTCATTGTGCTCTTATTTGCTATAGTAGAGATTTGACAGCCAGGGACTGGAACGTTTCTTTCAAGCACAATTACACTAAAGTCAACTAGTATGCTGATTGGTTGGTTAAACATGAAGTGTTATCTTCATCTTTTTGTTAAGTTTAGACCTCTTGTCCATCTCATATTTCTTCTTGTTGTCTTACTAAAATTTATCATTAAATTTTAAATTAATAATTATAATTTTGCACTTAATATAAATATTTTGGGTTGTTAAGCTTGGCTACGGCCAAGTCACATTGAATTGTACCAAACAATTAAATTCCTAAGGTTTTGATGTTAACAAATTATAAATTTTATATATTAACAGTTCATTCTTAAGCTACATGTTCATATATATTGATGAGATACAAGGAAAAAAATGAACAAAATGATTTTGGATGGCAGGCAAAGTATTGGTCATAGGACGATACAGCTTCAGTGTCATGTCCTGAGAAGACAAGTGCTTTAGCACTTGGCTAGCAATACAAAAGCAATGAAATAGTTACTTGATCCTCAAGTACTAAAAATAATCATCAGAAAGTAATGTCTATAGGTTCAGTAAGAAACTTGTGCCATGACACACAAAAGAGAAGATTCAAATTGTCTTGTCTTAACATTCTTAATTTCTTTTGTCTTATGATGTTAACATCTCTTTCAATTTGTATGCTGAAAGTTAGCTCTAAGAACAAGGCGACACTAGCGATTTGTACTTCTCTGAAGGTATGTTGCAAAAGTGTTTATGGTCCCCACTCTCTGTCTATATAGTAGTGGCCTCATGTCAAGTGTCAAAGCTATTAGAAAGCAGCTAGCTAGGATCTCTCAACGGATTGAAGCTTTAAAGTCTATATAATGCTTGATGATGTTTGTGTCAATAGTGTCGAATCATACGAGAATAATCTAAGACAAAATGAACAAGTGTTGTAATGTTGTCAATTTACTAGATGAAGGAAACTTAAACAAATTGAGTTAATCTTAACTTTGCTAAGTTAGCGAGTTTCATTGTATTCGAACTTATTGTGTAAACACTATTTGAGTGATAAAAATACATTCTCTATCAAACATATATTATTTGTGAAGGCCAGGAGTGCCTTAGTGACAAAGAATACTTGGGTCATATCTCATGGGGGAGATTAAGTGTAGTGTCAGGAGTGGCCTAGAGAGTACTCGTTGTAGTCATAAGCGACATAAAGAATATTCAGTTGTAATCAAAGAATTGATTAGTGCAAGCCTTCAAGGTTTGAAGAAGAATTAGACGTAGCCCAAGAGTTGGGTGAACCAGTATAAAGCCTTTGTGTTTTCTTTACTGCTTCTATATAACTAGTTCTTTTTTGTAAGTTACTCTTACACTATTGTATCCAAGTTTGGTGAAATGGTTTTCTAAGCACAACTCCTAAAACAATGGAAGAAGGATATGCTATGAACAAGCCTCCCATGTTCAAGGGAGCCAACTACAACTACTAGAAGGAATAAAGGATTGCCTTCTTTTAATCCACTCACATCGATATGTGAGACGTTGTAGAAAAATACAATCACATTCCTTTAGATGCTCAGAGGAATTAGATCCTCAGGGACAAATGGACAGATGAACATAAGTCCAGATTTCTTCTCAACTCACACAATAAATGATACGTTGTGAGCTCTATATCAAGAAGAGTATTCCAAAGTTCATAGCTTCAAAAGTGCTAAACAGATGTGGGGCACCTTAGCCATTACCTACAAAGGGTCCTCTAAGGTAAAATATAACAAGTTGAGCCTTCTAACACGTATGTATGAACTCTTAAGTATAGAAAAAGGAGAAGATATCCAAATTATATTTGGACGCTTCCAAACCATTCTGAATGATTTTTGCTCTCTAGGTTGACATTATGATAATTATGATCACATTGATAAAATCTTATGAAGTTTATCTAGAAAATGAAGACCGCAGGTTACAACATTAAGATCCATCAAGAATCTTGCTTCAATGACTCTTGAAGAGCTCATTGGAATTCTTAAATTCCATGAGCAAGAACTTGCTCAAGATGAAGGAACACAGAAAGGGAAATCGCTAGCCCTTACGGTTCAAAGGCCAAAATGCAACTTTGCATCCAAAGAGTCATCGTCCAAAGCCCTTGCCATTAATTATGCTTTAGAAGAAGAATTTGATGATGATGACTTTGAGGAAGAATATGATGGCTAAGTCTGATCACAAGAAATATTAGAAAGATGTGGAAAAACAAGAACTCCTCTTGGTTCAACAGATTATCCAAAAGATCCTTTCACAAGAAAGAGAAAAGTCCAATCATCTGCTATAAGTGAAGAAAGTCAAGGCACTTCAAGTCAGAATGTCCTGACCTTGAAAAGCCAAAGGATAAGAATAAGAAATTCTTTAAGTCCAAATAGAAGAGCCTTATGAGCACTTGGGAGGACCTGGATGATTCATCGTTTGACGTAAACGGTGAGGAAGAAGCCAACCTGTGTCTGATGGTTGTGCGTCCACTAGTAAAGCAGAACTAGCACTGGACGCAACTTCAAATTATGTTGACTCTCAGCCTGATGACGTTGTCAACTCTGATGGTGAAGTGGTAATATTTGAATCTAGACAAGACTTAATTAAAGGATATAATCAACTTCTATCTGCCTCTGCTCACGCTCTAAAGCTTATAAAAATAAAACAAACATTTTCTACACCTTGAAAGAAAGCATCGAGATCTCAAGAAAGCTCATCAAGTTCATTTAGTTGATTTTGTCCTGGAAACTACTTTACCCGGTAATGTACAAGATGCCTCTATTTGTGAAGAAGTCAAGGCACTACTGGATGAAAAGGTATCTAGTGGACACAAAACTATTCTTAAGGATTTTCAAGACTTGGAAGAAAGGGTGAAATCCTTAACCATGACTCTTGAAGATTCAAAAGAAGGGTGCAAGGAAATGCTTAAAAGAAAACTCTTACTTCAAAAAGAATGCACCATTACTAATGATGAACTTGATAAGCTGAAAAAAAAGAACTCGGATCTCTAGACGGAATGTCAATATTGCAAAAAGATGTCTTCTGATTTGAACTATAAGCTTAAGGGACATGAGGTCTTGAAGGAACTACCTCTGGAGATTGTAAAATTCTATGAGTAGATAGAAACCTTAAGAGATAAACTAGGAAAATTTGTTGGTCATCATGAAGCCCTTAACAAAATTATTAAGGTGCAAAGAAACCCCAAAGACAAATCTAGCCATGGTTTCAAATGAAAAAGATTGTACATGGTGAAAAAGTCATTGTTTGCTACTTCTATGTAAAAGTGGGTCATGAAACTCATAAGTGCAAGGACCTCCCTATAAAGGGCAACCCATCAAAGGGTTCGTCCAGTGCTTATCAGCACCCATAATCTAACAAAGAAAAAGGACCAAAAAGGATTTGGGTACCTAAGAGTAAGATAATTTCTGTTGCAGACCTCCTTAATAGTAGGAAAGAAACACCAATCATGGTACCTGATAGTGGTTTCTCAAGGCACATGAAAGGCGAAAATTCGATGTTCCAAGCCCTATGTTTGGTGGGGTGGTCACTTTCAAAGGGAATAAAAAAAGTCTAATAACTGGTGTAGGTAAAGTCTGCATTCCTCCCTATCCTCTAATAGATAATGTTTTACTTGTAAAAGGGTTGAAGTATAATCTGCTGAGCATAAGTGAATTATGTGATAGGGGATACAATGTCACCTTTAACAAGGATATGTGTATCGTCCAAAACAAGGACAACTTTTCACTCTTATCTACTAAGAGACAAGGAAATCTTCATAAGATGAAACTTGGTGATATGTCAATTTAAAAGGTGTCGTGCTTACTCTCAGTCAACGAGCATCATTGGGTATGACATAAGAAGCTTGGTCATGCTAGCTTGAGGTTAATCTCAAAGCTTCAAAAGTATAGCCTCACAAGAGGACTTCCAAAGCTATCATATCAAGATGATTCTCTCTGTGAAGCTTGCCAGAAAGGAAAACAAGTAAAAAGTTCTTTTAAAGCCAAAAATTTTGTTTCAACTTCTAGGCTTTTAGAGCTCCTACACCTTCACCTGTTTGGACCAACCAGGACTGTATCCCTCTCTGGATGTAGATATGGTATGGTCATAATGGACTATTACACCATATGGACATGGGTCAGGTTCCTAACCACAAGGATGAGTCTTTTGATACCTTTTATAAATTCTGTAAAAAGATTGAAAACAAAAAAAAAAACATATATATCTCTTTAATCAGAAGTGATCACTGGGAGAGTTTGAAAACAATCTTTTTGAAAAATTCTATAAAGAGAATCTTATTTACCACAATTATCCACTCCAAGAACACCACAACAAAATGGAATTGTTGAGAGGAAAAATGGAATTTTTGAGAGGAAAAATAGATCTCTTCAAGAAATGGTTACGATCATGCTTAATGATCACTCAACTCTCAAACACTTCTAAGCTAAAGTAGTAAACATTGTCTATTATTTACAAAACAAAATTTATATAAGGTCAATCTTAAAAAAGACTATCTATGAATTATGGAAGGGACGTAAGCCCAACATCTCTTACTTTCACCTACTTGGATGTCAGTGTTTCATCTTAAACACCAAGGATAACCTTGGAAAGTTTGACTCCAAATGTGATTCTAGAATCTTACTTGGATACTCTGAATCGTCCAAGGCATATAGAGTGTATAACTCCATAACCTTGACTATGGAAGAGGCCATTCATGTAAGATTTAATGACAATAAGCCTGACTCTACAATGTCAGAGTTGGATGAGTCCTTTGTAGAGATGAAAATTGAAAATACTGTCAAGTTTGCAATTGTGTCAAGTCAAGATAAGCTAGCGTCCAACTCACTAGTGGATGATCAACCTGAAGAAGCCAGAGAACCAACTGGATGTTTGTTAAGGAAACATCATCCCAAGTCTCGGTCATTGGTGATCCTAAGGACAAAGTCTAGACAAGGAACTTTCTCAAGCATACAACACTACATTCATAGATCTAGCCTAAACACATAGATGATGCTATTGGAGAAGCAATGGAAGAAGAACTAGACCAATTTCAGCAGAACTATGTTTGGAAGCTCGTAGAACTCCCTAAAGGCAAATATGCTATTGGAGCAAAGTGGGTGTTTAGAAACAAACTAGACGAAATAGGTAAGGTTGTGAGGAACAAAACTAGGCTTGTAGCCAAAGGTTACTCACAACAGGAAGGTATAGATTATACTGAAACCTTTGCTCCAATTGATCATCTAAAGGCAATTGATTAAGCATTTTTAGTTTAATATTTTTCTATTCTTCTTAGCTTATTTGAATTCTCTTGGACTTTTATTTTCTCACTCTCTCAATTTTTTTCTTAGGCAAACAATTGGACTTAATTGATAATTGTTGCTTATTTTCATATTTTTTTGCTTACTTGACTTATCTTCTTTGTGTAGGACCTAGAGGATTATACAGAACTCAAAATGGAGCATGTGAGTAGTCCCTGGAAATATAAGGAAAAAGAGCTACAATTTTGTCAGAGATAAGCTGAGGCCAATTCTATCATTTTGAGGGTTATTTTAGGCTTGGAAGTCAGAACCTCTACACTTGAGCTTTGGGCTATGAGTTGGGCTTTGATTGGTGTAATTAGCATAATTGGTTAGATTAGATAGGCCTAATCAGGGCCCATCCTTTTTTATTGACTCAGTCACTATATATTAGTGTAATTAGTTAGTTAGAGGGAGTTAATTCATTTGGGTACAAACATAATTTTTAGTTTTTTTACAAGTTTTTAGAATTAAATTTTTTCTCTCAATTATTCTTCAGTTTTCTTCTTTATTCTTCTATTTTCTTGCAAAAATCCTGTGGTTCTTCCACTGATGGTGATCATGAAAGGCTAAACAATCAATCAATCCAAGAATCTAGTCCAAGCAAGGAGAATTTGAGTTTTAGTGTGATATTTCAATTTCTGTGTGAATATTCATTTTCTTTTTCAATCCTCTCTTCAATTTTCATGATTATGAATATGTTTAGGATTGGAAATGGATTAGGTTATGGATTCATTTCCCAATCTCAAATTTTATCACAGATTGTTTGGATGATATTTCAATCTGGTTGGTGATTTCAATTAATTTAGGAGTTAATTTGATTGAACTGCTTCTAATGACATTGAATGAACTTTCATAATAAAATCATTATCTGAGAACTATGATAATTCACATTGTTTGGTTTGGTGAGTTGGATTGATATTTTTTAATCTGTTTTACAATATCTTTTATCAATTTTGTCAATTTCTACATTTTTCTTCAATTTAGTTTGTCTTTTCACAATTTTTGTTCATTGTCTACAAACTGTTCGATTAAAATCCCCCTGTTATTTATCAGTGATTGAAGTTGGAACCAAATTGATTGTATCCCTAAGTCAACCTAGGTTAATCTTGTGCTACATAATTAGCATAGTTTTATTTGTTTTGAAGCGATGCGACATTAGTTATTAGCAATACACATTTTACTATCTTTTGTTGCCCATCATGATATGATGTTGTATCAAACGTACCTAAAAAGTGTGTTCCTCAATGGAATTATTAAAGAAGAAGTCTATTTGGAACAACCTCTTGGGTTTAAGAGTTTTGTCTATCCTTATCATGTTTTCAAACTTAATAAAGCCTTGTATGGTTTAAAGCAAGCTCCTTGAGCTTGGTATGAAATGTTAAATTCTTTTTTAACTGAAAATGACTTTATAAGAGGAAAGGTAGATACTACTCTGTTTTGAAAAGATTATGGAAATCAATTCCTAATCGTTTGGATATATGTGGATGATATCATATTCGGTGCTACTAATGCATATATGTGTGAGGATTTTTCCAAGCTTATGCAAACAGAATTTGAGATGAGTATTATGGGAGAATTGAAGTTCTTCCTTGGACTTCAAATCAAGCAAACTGTTAGACTTTTGGCAAGCGTACCAATTATCGTTGTAAGTTACAAAATTTATAAAAGTTCGTCTCCACAGGGACTTGTGCTACTCAGTTAATCCAAATAAAACTTAACAGTTTAATAGTTATGTACAACGAGTATGGTCGAAGTTTTGATGGTTTTACGGAAATAACGAAAGATTACAGAAACTAATAAAATGATTTTAATTAATTCAAGAAAAGCGTAGGATTTGGGTTTCATCATTCATACCCTTAGTATCCAATTAATATTACCATGTATAAATCATTTTCTATTATTACTGATGCACACATTAATTAACCTCGAATCGATCCCTCGCAATCGAGTTCTAAGGATATTTACCGAATATCGATCCCTCGCATACGAAGTAAATAACCCAGCATTACAATCATAATCGCGTGCTATTTGCAATCTAAACGTTATGCTCTATTCCTAGCAACGTAACGTAAAGAGTAAAATTATTCAGTTCAAATTCTAAGAGTACTTCCTAGTTAAACTTAGAATCCAATTTCATGAAACTAGTGATCAAGTAGAATCAAGCATTAAGAACGGAATAAAATTACCAATAATGAATAGAAAAGACTTATGCATAAATAAATATTAAAAGAGATACTTAAAGGTAGAAGATTACATCCAATCCTTAAGAGAACTAACCAAGCATGGAGAGAACCTCCTTAAGAGAAGAATTGATGAAGGGCCCCATCACCGCTTCTTTCCGACAGAGTCTCCACACTAAATCTCACTTCTCTCACTATCCTAACCTACCTAATACTAATATTTAAGAGCCTAAGGCTCAAAACAAGCTAAGAAGCAATGGAGGGGGAAGAATGGAAGTGAAAGGGATGTGTTTGGCCTTGGGGGTGCTTGGGTATTTATAAGGGCTGGCCTGGTCGAGTTTGGTCGCCCAAGCGACCAATTTCTTCATATTTCACTCGCTTGGACGAGTTAATGGCCCAAGTTGCACGTCCACTTGGCCACTTGAAGGCCCAATTGCAGATGCTGCTTGCCCAGGCGAGCCAGTTGTGCTATATTCACTCGCTTGGGCGAGTTAAATGTACTTCCAGAAGGATATTTTGGGCTTTGATGCATTTTGGGCCTGATTTGCTTGTTGCACCTCCTAGGTTTGCTTTATGATCCATTTTTGCTTGCTCTAAGTGTACGGAAGCTTCGGAAGTCCACGAAATCTATCAAAATATAAAAGAAGATTGGATTAATCTTTCGAAATATAAGCAACAACTTTTATACAAGCATTAGGTGCTATTTAACTAGGTTTAGGGCAAATTTATAATCAAATCTTCTAAAATCAAAAGTTATGTGCCTGCATTTGGAACATAAATTTAACTGAATTAGGGCACTTATCACAAACAGACGAAGACATATACATACATCAAACCAAGTACATGAAGGAACTTCTGCAGAAGTTTAAGATGGACGATGCAAAGAAAATGAAAACCCATATGCATCCAACCACTGTACTTGGACTGGACGTAGAATCAGAGAAGGTAGACGAAAAGACTTACAAAGGAATGATAGGATCTCTTTTGTATCTCACTATGTCCAAACCTGTCATTATGTTTAATGCATGCCTCTGTGCTAGATTCCAAAATGAACCAAGGGAAGTTCATTTATCTACTGTCAACCACATATTTAGATATATAATTGGAACTCCTAACCTTGGTATGTGCTTTTAGAGAGAAAATGAATACAAATTGTTTGGTTACTACGATGCAGATTTCGCTAGAGATAGAGTAGAAAGAAAAATCACCAGTGGAGGTTGTCACTTCATTGATGGAGGATTAGTTTCTTGGACGAGCAAGAAAAAAAGGATAATAGCTCTATCAATAGCAGAGGAAGAGTATATATAAGCTGCAAGTTGTTGTTCTCAACTCCTGTGGATCAAACATCAACTTGAGGATTACAAGTTGTTTGAAAGTAAAATTCCTATGCCTTGTGATAATACTGCTGCCATATATCTTTCTAAATATCCCATCATGTATTCACTTGCCAAACACATAGAAATAAAATATCATTTCATAAGGGACCACGTTCAGAAGGGTACTGTGGAATTACAGTTTGTATCTATAGAAGATTAGCTTGCAGATTTATTTATAAAACCCCTTAATGAAGACAAGCTAATCTTTTTAAGAGAAAGACTTGGAATGATCCCTGTGGAATGAAGTTTCAAATCCATGTGTAAAGCCCCACTAAGCGTCCAAAAGACCTATCATCCAATGAGCTTAGTCAGTACCAGTGCACCACACACATGTGTCCAATATATGGACCGTGACCCCAGACACAAGCTTAGTGAAACACAACGTTTTGATTGTAATTGTGCTAAGTCACCTAAAGAGGGTCAGATCCTTTTTGAAAAATCCTAATTCTTTTTAACTTCCTCCCATGTTTTCTCTCTCCTTACCCTAAACACTTAATTGTCACTGATGTGTTGCAAACACATCTTAAATAATAGCTTAGTTTAGGTCATATTTGCATTGAATAGTTAGAAAATAGCTCTAGAAATTAGGCATATTTAGTATTTTGTGTTACATAAGGCATTTTATTACTAATTGAGCATTTGCAGGCCAAAAAGAGGGAATTCAAAGCAAATAAAGAAAGAGCCAAGATCTGCAATATCACGCGAGTCGCGCCATTGTTCAAGTGAGTCGCGTGGGAACTTCAAGAATTAAGCATTTCAGCACTGCTGGGTCACGCGAAGCGCGCCACATGTCACGCGACACGCGCCATTTTATTCTGACAAGTCACGCGAGTCGCGCGAGATCGCGCGCGAGTCGCGTGGGTTTGATTGTCTTTCCTTAATTAAAAGATATATGTTCTGAAATTAGGCAGAGGTTTTTGCTTTGTTACTGTAATTAAAAATACTCGATAAATAGGAGTGTTTTCTGGACTTTTAGACATATAGAGACAGATACAGACACACGGAGACCTAGCTGGGGATAGATTGAATCTTTGACAGCAAACCCTAGGAATCAAGATTGAAGCCAATTCTGCAGAATCATGTTTCATCCAATTGCTTTGGTGTTCTTGAAGCCTATGGCTAGCTAATCATCTTATTGTGGGAAGGCCATGAACTTATGAGTTTCCTTCTGTAAATTGACTGGTAGTAAATGCATATGTTTTGTTTATTTTAGTTCTTTTCTATGCTTATATCTATCTTGTTTAGAATTGATCACTCTAGATAAGTATCGAGAATTATAATTCACAATGGACACGTTGGGGTTGTAATGTCTGACATGTTAAGATTAACATTCGTTCTTCACCTAGACATAGGGATGCATGAGTGCGGAGGTTATAATATGTTCTTTGAATGCTTGAACTGATTAGTTTCACTAAGACATTAGGTTACAAACTCAGTTTAAAGGGTTAATTCACTAAGACATTAGGGATTAACTAAAATAGAAAAGACTTATTCTCCGAGTAAACATAACACGAACCCATAAGATTTATTCTTTGAACACCTAGTTTGATAGATTCGCTAAGGGTTTAGGTTTCTTTATCATCTAGAGGGTGAAATCACTGGTTAATGCTCTTAAGAGTCTAGGATTTACGACTGTAGGAAAGATTTATCTTATGCATACTTCAAGGTTAACTAAATCAGTCAATTGAAGGAGGGAATACTTATAAGGGATTGTGCCTGACCACAATTATTTCTCATTGGTAATCTTTCGATTTTAAATTTACTGTTTTGTTCAATTTTCTTTCTCAATTCAACACAATCATCCAACTACGGTTGCGTACTTTTTCTGTTTCTTGTTCAATCATAATCTGTATAATTATTGCGAAATCTTTCCAATCCCTGTGGAGACGATACTTTACTTACACTTTATTACTTGTTAAACGATCGGTGCACTTGCCGTAAACATATTCGCATAAATCGCGCAACAGTCACCATGTAAACATTTTCGACCTTTCTCTATCAAACCTTATGCAAACTCTCCACATTTTCTCTCTCTCAGAAACCTCTATACACCCAAACTTCTCCTTCTCTCAGAAAATTCCAAAAACCCTTGCAATGGCCAACATCTATAGATTCAATGATTGGTAGATGTGTCTTCCTGAGTTAAAAGGGAGATGATGAGTTCTATCTACAACTCATTCATGATACTCCCCTTCTTTGCTCTCGATTTGTCTTCAACTTGCACAAGTACCCAAAAGCTTCTATGAAAAGAGCTATAGTAACTACTTGGGCAAGGTTTCTTGCACTCAGAGCATTTTTTCTCTCCTGATTAGAACCTTTGGGTTCCTGGACAAGAAATGGCTGCTGAAATTCAAAGGAAACAATACAAACTCAATCTCCAGCTGATGAAGATGCAGAAGGAAGCTGAGGCTAAACAACAATAGGATAAGATTGAATCTGAAGAGTTGTTCAACTACTTACATGCTCATCTTTGACCACAGGTCGATGTAGTTGAACCTTCGCTGGTTGAAGTCAGTTCGCAACCTCAACCGCTCTTTGAAGATGCACTACAATAATTAACACTTCCAATATTCCATGTGAGAAAACCCTCTTGACCATTGTTGCTCCAACTGTTGTGTTTGAGGAGCGCCTTCAAGAATTGTTGCGCCTCCAACAGGCCAACCTGGAAAGAAAGAATGGGAAGAAAAGGTTACTTGTTTAATGCATGGAAACAAGTTTGTTGATAAAAAACACACTAAAGTCATCTCTAAAGTCTTTAAACGACTCAATGCTCTTCAATATGAATTTATTAATGCAACAAAGGCTGCCTCCATTCGCCCAACCAACTCCGCCACCTCCAACCACTAGTCCTCCACCTACAACCATTGAGTATCTTGTGCATGTGCTCTGCCTTCACCACCAAAATCACCATCTTCCATTCCTCAACCTCCGTCCACTACCGGTTGACAATGATGGTCTAAACACTTCCATTTTCTCTTCAAACCCGAGTCTTTTGATAATAACAAAGGGGGAGAAAGTAGAATAGGAATTTTGATTTATAAAACACTTGTAATTTCTACCAATTTTAATAAAACAAGTGTTCTAATGGTCACATATGTGTGTTTTCATGTTTTTCAACTCTTCTACACATACTATGCATGCTCTAATGAATACATATTCTCTAATTCATGCATAAGATAATGAATTCAAGGAGAGTCCCATTGATCCTCACATAATCTGCTCATTTAGTTTGATAACACATTTGTTCTAGTTATGCAATATTTGCTTTGACTATGTATTTGAAAGATCTTTTTATGTTATGATGTTTAACAAGTTTGGTGTATATCAAAGTTATATTCCTCAAATACACAAATCAAGAGTAAGTAATGTGCGATAGTACATTCAAAGACTGCTTTGATATCTTGATCTTAATCTCTTAATATTATTTTTTTTGTATAAAAATTTATACTGTTTGCCATCATAAAAAAGAGGAAAATTTTTAAGTTTGGTTACGGCCAAGTCACATTGGATTGTACCAAACAATTAAATCCTTAAGGTTTTGATGTTAACAAAGTATAAATTTTATGTAATAACCTTTCATGCTTAAGCTATAAGATCATATATCTCCATGAGATACAAGCAAAAAAACATGAACAGAAAGACTCTGGATGATAGGCAAAAGCATCGGTCATTGGATGATACTGCTTCAGCATCAAGTACTGACAAGACAAGTGCTTTAGCACTTGGCTAGCAGTACAAAAGAAATGGAACAATTACTCAATCATCAACAACTAAAATTAATCATCAGAAAGTAACGTCTATAGGTCCAGTAAGAAACCCGTGCCATAACTCACAAAAGGAAAGATTTAAATTGTCTTGTCTTGACATTCTTAATTCTTTTTATCTTATGTTGTTAATATTTCTTTCGATTTGTATGTTGAAAGTCAACTATGAGTACTAGGCGACATTGGTGGTTTGTACTTCTCTAAAGATGTGCTACAGAAAGTGTTTATGGTCCCCACTCTCTCGTTACACACTAGCAGCCTCGTGTCAAGTGCCAAAGCTATTAGAGAACGGCTAGCTGAGATCTTTCAATGGATCGAAGCTCTGAAGTCAATATAAAGCTTGAAGATGTTCGTGTTAATAGTGTAGAATCATAAGAGAATAATCTGAGGCAAAACGAACAAGTGTTACAAGGCTGTCAGTTTACTGGAAAAGGAAACTTATGGAAATTGAGTGACTCTTAACTTTGCTAAGTTAGTGGGTTTCATTGAATTTGAGCTTATTGTATAAACACTCTTTAAGTGATTAAGAATGCATTCTCTATCAAACATATATTGTTTGTGAAATGCAGGAGTGACTTAGTGACAAAGAAAACTTGAGTCTTAATCTTAGGGGGAGATTACGTGTAGTGTCAGGAGTGACCTAGAGAGTACTCATTGTAGCTAGAAGTAGTATAGAGAACACTTGATTGTAATCAAAGAATTGATTAGCGGAACCCTTCAAGGTTTGAAGGAGAACTGGACGTTGCCCAAGAATTGGGGTGAATCAGTATAAAGCCTTTGTGTTTTCTTTATTGCTTCTATAATACTAGTTCTTTTCTATAAGTTACTCCTACACTACTGTATTCAAGTTTTGTGAATTGGTTTTCTAAGCACAACATGGTTTCGAACCCCTTGGACGAAAACCATCGTCCATTAATATCTCTTTGAGAAAAGCTTTTAAAAGTTTTCGAAAGAGTAAATTTTTATCCATCACACTATTTAACATCCATAGCATTAAATGATTTAAGATATGATTATATTTTTTCAACCAATGAGTATCTCTTATTTGGTTGATAGCACAATAAATGCACCTACTTTGATGAAAAAAAAGAGTAATCATTAATGTACCTCACAATTAATTAAAGATAAAAAATAAAATTTAAAATAAATAATCCTATATAAAATATCCGAATTAGTATTTTTACATATGAAAACTTTTTTTAAAAAAATACTTTTTAATTGTGCTGTTATAAAATAGTTTGTAAATATAATTGTTAAAAAAAATTGTTGTCACCAAAATTATCTCCAACTCCTGTAAAAATAAAAAAATATCTCCAACTACTAATCAGAAACTAATTTCTTTCAAAGTTTTGTCTCCTAAATTGATTATTCATAAAATATGAAACCATGTTGTCTATACACATGACATGACCAAAAATTGATCCTATGAAAGTGCTTAAAGAACTCAGACTTTTGTTGAAAATAGTTTGTCTTCTCTAAGTAAACAATATTCTAAATAAAGTAAATAATCCGAGACAAACAAAAGAAAAACATCTAAGGATTACATAACTCCTTAATTTAATTTTAATTTCTCTCTTCCTTCCACTTCCTATAACAAAAAAATGGGGAGAACAATGATTAATTAACCATTCCGACATAATACTATACACACTGATTGTTGAGTGAAATCTAAATTTTAATAACCCGAAACAAAGTTTGCCTGCTGAATGAGGATATTGATCGATAACATACATGTTATCATGTGACATACAAGTCTTCCCAGTATGTGAACAAATAGCATTTTTAAAAGTTCAAAATGTTCATGTTAAAAATGCTAAAGAACCTGCTTTCATTCTTTGCTACAAGAAACCAAATGGGGCTGTGGCTTCATGCTTAGTTTTAAGGGTACACTTGAGTTTTCTCCAATCACCGTATAATACGCTGGGAATTATCTATCTACAGATTGAAGCTAGGGAACCAAAATGATATATATATTGTTCATGTTAGCAGCTCTTCATCTACAGGAGTTTGAAGGTCAGAAATAGAAACGGAAGTTTAAAATATCATGGACATCATGCGGACTACAAATTGATTTGTGCAAACTTTAGACTCGTTTTTTCCCTGCCAAATGAAAACAACCAAGGGATCAAAAAATATAAAGAAAAGAAAAAAAGAATCTGAAGCCAGAAGTAGAACCAAACAAGAAACTAGCTTAACTGATATTATAGAAGGTTAGCCTCCTTTTTGTGCCTACAACCTGAAACACCAAAATATGTCAAGATTCAGAGATGTATAGCAGAGTAAAATTAGCAGAGTTGAGTTTCTTCCTCACGTGAATAGTTGGGGGCGGTTACGTGAGAGCTGATGCCGCTTGATTGGAGACAGTATCAAGTTCCTCAAAGTCATGGATGGGTTATTAGTAGCACCAGGTCCAAAAACAGGATGAGCACCAGCCCTTCTGTTCCCAGCATCCCCTGCAATGACTGTTTGTTTTGCCGGTGAGCCGACAGAGAGATCAAAGTGACCAGAGTTGTTGCTATTCTGCCTTGCTGGCCACACATCCTCTCTTGGTCCTGGAGTGGCAGGAGTGAATACCAGCCCACCTGCAACAAATAAGTTAATCTACTTTTGGAAACATCTAAGCAGAAACGAAGTCATACAGTCCATGCTTCCATTATTTGGTTTAAATAATTGATACTTTATTTGTTTTAAAAGTTAATTGAAACTTATATATAACAAAAAACACTCTAATTTCTATTGACAATAAAAAAGTAGTATCCTCTGGGCTCTGACTGTTGAAAGCGAAGGATTACCTTTTCTGCCCATTTCTCTGTCATCCATTATGTTAGGTGGGTTTGAGAACAAATCATGCTCATTTCTGGCATAAAAGTTGTTTGCAGGCTGTATGGCAGATCGCTTCACTGAGTCATATTCATTCCTCAGCTGGTCATACATTTCATCCAATTTTCTCTTCTGCCTGAAATTGAAATATTTTTAAGGCATAATAACGAGATATAATCTTGTAAAAGTGGATATATGTGATCGACACTGACCTGGATTTTTCAGCAAATTTTTCCTGAAGTTCTTGATTGTCCTTGGTTATGCTCTCAATTTCCTGTTGCATCATCTGGCACTTCTTGGCCATCTTTTGGTAAGCAGTATGTACCTGCTCTAGTTTTTCTGTAAACTTCTCTTGCATCATCTCACATTTCTGCCTGCATTGAACAACAATCTTGTTCATCTTAAACTGCATCTCCAGTTCTTTTTGCCCCATGTAGAACATCACACTTCTATATGCACTCTTCATCACTAAATTTGCTCAGGTAAACACACAAGGTCTAATGTACCATCTTAATTTCATAAATTTCAGAATATGCACTTCATTTATGATAATCAGACCGCCAGATAGTGTAGAAGGATTAACATATATAACCTTAGTTTTCTATTTCTATGCAGTTCTACCTCTACTCAATGCACATAAAGGATACATATCTGTGGAGATACTCCTGCCATGGCCATCTGCACAAAAGGCATCACACTAATTGGCAACAAAGCTAGTGAGAATAAAGAAAAGGAAAAGAGCATGAAATTCGTCAAATTTTAGAGTGTATCTTAGGTGTATGTACTATGTAGTTATTATTGCATGGGAGAATGTTTACTTACATTGACCCATTCATCATTGGGATTGACATCCACAGGTTTCATGAGACTGACAAGAGGAGAAACATTTAACTTAGACAAGAACATGTCATCTATGAGGCTTAAAAACTGACAACCCAAAATTTTAAAATGAAGACAACGGCATCACATTTCGGCACAAGTATAGGCACTTATTTTTTAGGGGAATATTATTGCTGCCAAATAACAATTTAAATCAGTATTATTTCCATGAAGCTTAAAATTGACAACATACAATCTAGAATAACTTTCAATCACCACAGCTACTGTAAAGTACAGAATGCTGAGCAGTGATTAGTTCCATTAATTGAACGTTATAATCAGTATTATATCAGGTGAATAACGAAATCATGTTCAATCAAACAGATTCCTATGATCCTATCATATCCATACCTCTTTGAAAGGACTTGATCACAAATAGGACATGCTCCATCATTGCTTAATATCTTATTTTTGTAGTGGAACTAGATGTAGCTTGATTTGTAAATAGTGGAACTCTAATCTAGTTTTGATCAGAAGAACTAGATGTAGCTTCTCTTGTTGAGAGATGAACCAATATAAGTTCTTGTGTTGAACTTTATTCTTAATCTTTTCTTGTTATCTTGATTTGTGGTTCTTGGTGAATTATATAATAACCAAGGTTTAATAAATAAAAGAAAAAGAAAGAAAATTTAAATTTAACTATATTCCGTCACAAAAGGTGGTAGCGACAGAATTAGCGACGGATTTAGCGACGGCCAGAGAGTGGCGCCGGAGCGCCAAAGTGGCGCTGGGAGCGCTAGAAATGGCCAGAAGGCCATTTTTTCTCTGGAATTTGGCACTGGAGGCGTGAAAATGGCGCAAGGAGCGCTATATCTCGGGCAGGCACCCTATATAAAGCCATTTTCACGAATTTTGGGGCAAAAAGCTAGTTTCTCTCCCTCCCTAAGCCATTTCCTCCATTGTTGAGTTTGGAAGCTCCATAACCGCTTATTCCTTGACCTAAACACCTTCTACCCAACTAGGAAATCGATTAGAACCTCGAGATGAGCTAGATCCTAGTTTCTATCTCTCGAAAAGATAGCCAATCGGAGAAATCCCGTTCTCTAGGGAATATCCTCAGAGCTTGGATTTTGAGAAGAAATGAGTCATTTCAGAGGCGTTCAAGCTTGGAAAAGCTATCCTCTGACCTTCCTCAACAGTCTAGAGGTGAGAAACTCGATCTTTAACCGGTTATTTCTGAAAGATGATTCTTGATGAGTTTTGATGAATTTTGAATAAATGAGCGAGTTGGAGCCAAAATTAGGCTTGGATTCTGTTGAAAAGTATGCTCAGGAGGTTGTTCTGATGAAGTTTGAGCTTTGAATCTTGAGTATTGATAAAGTTTAGTTTTGACTCTGACATCTGTATGAGTAGGAAGCATGTTGATATAATGATGAGTTTGAGCCTAGGTACCTTTACAAAAGATGTTCAGGAGGCTAAATAAATGGTGAATATATGTTGAAATAGCTGTTCTGATAAACTTGACCAGTATTGATATTTAACTTGGCTTATTGAAAGATTAAGTGGATATATGCTTTGAACTAGCTTATATCGAGCCTTAGAGGGACTCTAGTGCCATGATTAGGCTGAGCTAGATCCTGTTGAGGGTCTATAAATCGCCTATAAGGTGGTTAGCTCTGATAACCCTAAGATAGAGGACAAAGAGGTTTTAATGGAAAGGAATAGCGTTTCCTTTCGTTCTAACGGTGGGGGACCGTTATTGATTGGTTGTTTGTATGCCTTGTGTAGGGCGTGATACAGACATTGCTGGTGGTTGTGACCACGAAGCCGGGAGAGCCAGAGTAGCCCTGAGAGCAGGTAAGCTCCTTGTTCTTGGGAGTGTTTCCCTTGATTGTGTTCCGCCATACTCCAGTGAGAGTAATGGTCATTGTATGAGTTAATGCATGTATATTGAAATTGTGTGTTACTTTTTGGATTGAAACCATGTACTTGATGTACATAGATTGAGGTTATGTTGATTGATGAGATTCCTCTGATCAGTAGAATAGAATAGAATAGAAGATATATATATTTGTTAGTAAGTCCTGATGTGAGATGTGCCCATATAGATGGATGTAGCTTCCTCAGGCTAATGGTAGGGAGTCCTGATGTGAGATGTGCCCGTATAGATGGATGTAGCTTCCTCGGGCTAATGATAAGGAGTCCTGATGTGAGATGTGCTCATATAGTTGGATGTAGCTTCCTCAGGAATTGGTAAATGATTTATATATATATGCCATGTACATGTGATTGTGTTTTAATGTGTTGTGAACTGTTGAGGGCCGTGATGGCTAAATGATGATGATGTATGTTATAAAAAGGGTGATGATGAACCCTTGAGACATATGTATATGTGTTGTTATGGCTTGAGAGTTGTGATGGCTAGTTGTAATGCCAATTTTGATATTATATGCATGAAAGTGAACCAGGGGGAGGAAAGACCTCCAAGGACCCTGAGTTTACTGAGATTGTTATCTCACCCCTGTTGGGGGTTATGTTTTGTAGGTGACACTCAGGGAGCAGCTGAGAGATCCCAAGGCAAGAGGCCCGAGCAGGGATAGGCTCTGTGAGAACCTTAGGCATAGGGTTGAGAGCATGTTAGCTCTACTTTTGATTTATGCCTAATGTTTTGTACCCGGAGAGGGATTTGTATAGTTTTGTTATGTATACACAGTGTATATTATGAGAATTCACCATATATGATGTATAGTGGGTGTTGTTAATGACGGTTGATGACGTCATTTTATTTATCGCTTCCGAATTGATTATCTGTGATAATTGCTGCGCTTAATGACCATAAATCAATGTTAATGCATCGGATGCATACGGGGCGTTACAAATTACATATTATTCAACAAGTTAAGTTTTGTAATTATTTTTTGGATTGAGTGGTTTGATTGAAATTGAAGCATTCTTAGTTTAATTGTGATAAAGATCCTTTAACTATGATTTTCTAAAGATTTTAAAAAGACCAAGTTTAAACCAATTCACCCCCTCTTGGTTATTGTGTGTATTCATATTGTTTTCACTAAGGGCAATTGGTTTGTGCCTAATGCTCTTCATCCACTTGTTCTTGTTCTCTTTCTCTTCCATTGATGAAGGTTGAGGGTGAAAGTAGAAAGAGAGGTTTGGTTGTTTAGGAGAGTTGGAAAAAGGTAAAGAGTCTCTCTTAGGGTTTGGAAATAGGGTTGAGTGAGAAAGTGAGTGGCTTTTTAGGTCTGGGTAAGGCCTTTAAAAATAGAGGAAACATCTTTTTAATTTTGAAAAATGTTTTAGACGCCTGGTAATCGACTGCCCAAAGTGGTAATCAATTACAGGTTCAGACGAGAGGTGTTCTATCTTACTGCACTTGAGATAATTGTCCAATAGCCTCAACTCGAATTAATCGATTATAAGTATAGATAATTGATTATCATGCATGCTTAAACATATTTTTTATAGAAAGAAACATGTTAAATGTTCATATAACAAGTAATCAAACCATATGTACAAATAAACATACATACAAATGTAAATGCATATGTACATAAATGACAAATTCCAAATGGGCTCAAGGGAAATTAGACTCACTTAGGATGCCAAGTTCATTATGAAGGTGGAGGAACCTTGCCCTTGCTAGAGGTTTAGTAAAGATATCAGCTAGTTGTGGGTCTGTATCAAGAAACTCTATGTCACAATCACCCTTGTGAATATGATCCCTAATGAAATGATGCCTAATCTCTATATGTTTTGTCCTAGAATGCATGATAGGATTTTTTTTTAGACTAATGACACTAGTGTTATCGCATCTTTAAATGCAATCCAAAGTTAGAAAGTTATTGTTTAAGCCATAATGTTTGTGCACAACAACTCCTTGTAGCAATGTACTCAGCCTTAGCTGTAAATAAGGCAACACATGCTTGCTTCTTGCTATTCCAAGACATTAGGCCATTTCCTAATAAGTGACAAGTGCCACTGATACTCTTCCTATCTAGTTTGTATCCAACAAAGTCTGAATCTCAATATCCCACTAGAGAGATCTCAACACCTTTAGGGTACCATGAGCCAACATCTAAGGTTCCTCTAAGATACTTCATGACCCTCTTAACTAATGAGAAATGAGACTCTTTAGGACATGATTGATAGCAAGAACACATGCAAACACTAAACATAATGTCAAGTCTACTAGCAGTCAAATAGAGTAAGGAATCAATGATACCTTTGTACTTTGTTAGTTCAATGGCCTTCCCTTTATCATCTACAACCTCCTTGTTTTTATCCATATCAAACTTCTTGAGAAGTTCCTTGCAATACATTTTTGATGGAGAAAAGTTCCATGGTTCATTTGCTTCACTTGTAAACCAAAGAGATAGTTTAGGTCCCTCATCATTGACATTTCAAACTCCCCCTGCCTCTTATGGACAAATTCTTCACAGAGAAATTTATTAGTAGAACCAAATATGATGTCATAACCATAAACATGCACAAGCAAGATGTCATGAGAGGATTACTTAATGAAAAATGTCTTATCAACTTGTCTTCTTTCAAAAAATTTATCAAGGAGAAAGTTGGTAAGCCTCTCATATTATTGTCTTGGTACTTGCTTAAGTCCACAGAGAGTGATAAACCTCAAATTTACGACATTTTTTCATATGCATTTAGTGACATTTATTTAACATTTTAGTAACTTTAGGCCTTGTTTTGAATCAAATTAGCTTTAAATTCAATTTTTACTTTGTCTTGGTATAATTTTATGTTTTAGTTATTTTAAATGTATTTTTGATAGTTTTTAGCAGAAAAATAGTCATTCTAGCCAGAGCTCTAGAGGTCCAAAATCAACAGAAAGTTCTGGAAGGAGAAAATTGCGAAAATTGAAGATAAAAGCTAGGAAAATCAAGAGCAAGATATTTTTAAAGGATAAATCAGTTGAAGAAGAAGACAATTACTTGACTTAATTAGAGATATTATGTTTTAATTTCTTGTGATTGTCTCCTTAATTAAACTTAGCTATAATTCCATAAATATGAGGCTAGGCATTCATTGTAATGGTGTAGATGTCCCGAGCAATTCTTAGAATTATATTTTAGACTTCTATCTACTAGACATCTCCATTATTTCATTAGACACTTTAGGTTTCATTGGATTATTTTTATAAGTGCAATTCCTTCGACCTAGGAGAGGAAATGATGAACCTTGTTTCGCTTTAATTCTATCGATTAAATACTTCATCTTGAGTTCTTTATTTGTTTTCGTACTTAATGCTTTTATTTGATTGGTCATCTTATAGATGAATTCAAGAATTGACTTGTGCTATGGTGAACCTTGCTGAAATCCGAACATGAATCAAGTACTTAGTTGAGATTATCTCTAAGGATAGAATTGTTAGACTCAGGGGGAGCTAAAGAGGATCAAGAAACTGAGGTTCTTAGACTACGAAATGTTTACGCTTTTACATGCAAATTCAATTGAATGACATATATAATTTGAATATGTCTAAGATGAGCCATCCTATGATCCATTGCATAAAACTCATTCATGTTTGCATTCATGTTTTCATAAAAAGCTTTTCTGAAACACAAGGTTTTTATGAATGCATAAGAAGCCAAGTGTTCTATGTTTCAATTTTTGTAAAAATATTTTCTCACTGGCTTAATCGATTACCAGTCAATGGTAATCTATTACTTGAGAACTAATAACATTTTAATCGATTACGAGTTTATGATAATCAATTACATAGTTCATAATCAAAGAATGAACTTTCTGTGATAATTGATTACAGCATGGTGGTAATCGATTACTTGGCAACAATTTTGAATAAGACTTCCTATGATAATCAATTACATTGCGATTTAATCGATTACATTGTTCATAAGTCTTTTCCAGAAAGCTCAAGAACACTTTAATCGATTACACAAGTGATTTAATCAATTACATAAGTGATTTAATCGATTACTGATAGTTAAAACAATTTTCTATAAATATATGTTAATTGTTTTAGCCAAAAACAACAACGAAATATCAACGATTTTTTCATAACCTTTCTGAAGGGAGATAAGATACTTTGAGCTATTCTATGTTAGACCCTCAAATCCTCAAGTTTCAAGATTCCTTGAGAGTATTTCTTTTTGGGCAACATTCTAAAGAAGAACTTGGAGAAAATGTTCTGTAATTTGTCTTTCAACCTTGATTCAAGTTTGGTAATCATTTGCATTCATCTATAGTGGATCATAAGGTTGTTTCTCTCCATACTACTTTGGTTTTAATTCTTTTTAGAATTTGTGGTTTGTGTAACTAAAGCAATAGTCTTTCTTAAAGTTTATATAGAATATGTGTTTCTAGAAGGAAGAGTAGAGAATGGTGTTCTCTATGTCTTGATCACAAAGAGTCTAAGGGAGTTAGATTTCTTGTTCTTAATCTAGGTTTGATTGAGAGTGATTGTATAAGCTTGTAAGAAACATATTGCTATTAGTGGAATATCTAACTAGTTTGTTAAGAGAACTTGATGTAGCTTCTCTAGGTTGAGAAGTGAACAAGTATAAATCTTGGTGTTGACTACTTCTTCTTAATATTTTCTTATGGTTATTAATTACCATTCGTTGGTATAACTTTTCATAATCAACATAAATATTTTCTTTGTCATTGCATTCTTTAAAGATTGGAGTTTTAATGATTGAAAGTGTTCAACTGTTATTTTGTGATACCATTCCTTTTTAACTCTGATTGCTTAAGAAATTTTAATTGACCAAGAACAACCAATTCACCCCTTCTTGGTTTTTGTGTGCTGTTCATACTATTTTCAATTGGTATAAAGAGCAGGTTCTTGTGTGTTACTTAAGATCACTACTTTCTTTTAAAGACAATAAATACCACACAAATTACCTTCAAGGAGGATGCCTCCCTCAACCGTCCTCCAATGTTTGAGGGAGAACACCTCAATTTTTGGAAAAAAAGAATGCAACTTTTCATTCAAACAAATGACCCTGGTGCATGGAATGCAATTGAAGGTCCTTTGACCTTTGATACCTACCAAAACTATTGATAATGAAAAGATTCCCAAAGAATGGGATGAAATGACTGACATAGAAAAAAGGGTAGTTCAATATGATTTTAAAGCAAAAAACATGATAACCTCTGCCTTGTCCTCTAATGAGTTTTTCAGAACAGTTAGGTGCAAGAGTGCAGAGGAGATGTGTGAAATGCTGGAGATCACTCATGAAGGAACTGATGAAGTTAGAAGATCAAGAAAACTTGCCTTGATCCATGAGTACGAAATGTTCAAGATGAACGCAACAGAAAACATCTCTAAACTCCAAACCAGATTCACACACATCGTCCATCATCTACTTGGTCTTGGCAAAATATTTGATGTAGAGGAATTCAACATCAAGATTTTGAAATGCTTAACAAGACCTTGACAACCAAAAGTGACAGCAATCAAAGAATCTAAAGATCTGTCAAAGATATCTATGGCTGCACTTTTTGGTAACTTACTTGAGTATGAATTAAAAATGTCTCAACTAACCAATGCAGAAGATGCAAACAAGAAACAGAAAAGCATTGCCTTGAAAGTTGCATCCTCAAAAGTTGAGAAAGATGATGATTCAAGTGAAGATGAAGGTGATGAAAATCAGAACCTAATTGTCAAAAGATTTGGTAAGTTCATGCAGAAAAAAAAGAATAGAAAGTTCACAAAGTTCAACAAAACGAATGACAACAACAACAACAGCAACAACTTCAACTACTTTGAGTGTGGAAAGCAAGGCCACATTAAATCTGAATGTCCAGTCTTCTTAAAGAAGCAGTTAGGAGTAAAGAAAGGAAAGAAAGAAGGGAAACCCATAAGAACCTTCATAGCTTGGGAAGAAAATACATTAACAACTTCTGAATCTTTTAGTGAAAATGAATAAGCCAATGTTTGTTTAACATTAACAATTGATGAAGAAGACTTGAGTGCTGAATCAGAAGTAAATCCTGAATTTGATCAATTAGTTGATGCTTTTAATGAAATGTATGAGGAGGCTAAAAAACTTGCTATCTCCAACAACAAGCTCAAAGGTAACCTTAGATGGCATACCACTAAGCCAACTTTAATGCAAGCTGAACTTTGCAACTTGAAAGAAGAAAATGAAAAACTTGTTTTAAGCCACAAAGCAAATGGTTGTGTGTGTGCATCCTCTTCTTCAAATGTAGATAAAAAATATAAAAGGAATTTGATGATTTCAAAAAGAGTCATCTTGAAAAATACATGACTTTACAAACAGAAAACTCCTACTTGGCAGATCTCTTGAAAAAGCTCTATCAAGGGAAATGTAGTTTAAACCAAATGTTAAGTGTGCAAAAGTATGTAGGTGATAAATCTAGATTGGGTGACAACTATCAATCAAAACCTTTTCAAAACACCAAGTTTGTACCACTAAAACAGATGAATCGAAAAAGGATTTAAAAAACAAAGCATACTAAAATGACTCATTTTGAAAGAAGATCAAAATGTGTAACATGTCATTACTGCAAGAAGAAAGGTCACACATCTCACAAGTGTTATGCTAGAAGTTCCTATGTGCCTAATGGAGAATGTATATGGGTTCTTAAGAAAAAGAGAATAATAGCTAACCCTTATGCACCCAACCTTAATTGGGTACCTTTCTTTGCAACTTGATTTGATTGTTGCATGTGTGTCTAAGAGCTAAAGATTCACTATGGTACTTGGATAATGGATGATTTAGACACATGACAGGTGATAAATCCATGCTCACAAATATGATATTAAAGGAAAAAGGATTTGTCACCAATAGAGACAATAAGAAAGCAAAAATAATTGGAGAAGGCAATATTGGTGACAGCTTCATAACCAAAATCAGAAATGTGCTTTATGTTGAAGGTCTAAAGCATAATCTTCTGAGTAGAATCCAACTTTGTGACAAAGGATTAAAGGTATTGTTTAACAATAATTGTTACTTGGTATGTGATGGCAAAACTGGTGAGGTAATACATGTTGGAAAAAGAAAAGGAAACATTTTCTTGCTTGCAATAGAACATGCATTCATTCATAACATAAACTGCTTGGTGTGTAAAATTAATGAATCATGGCTTTGGCATAGAAGAGCAGGTCACATCAGCATGCATCATATGAACAAGCTCATAAGGAAGGAATTAGTAATTGGATTGCCTAAACTTAAGCTTGAAAAGGCAAGCTTTGTGATGCTTGTCAAAAGGGGAAACAAACATAAATCTCTTTTCAAAATGAAAACATTGTTTCCACCTCAATACCTCTTGAGTTGCTTCACATGGATTTGCTTGGCCCTTTATAAACTATGAGTTTAGGTGGCAATTACTATGGACTTATCATTGTTGATGATTACTCAAGATTTACATGGACTTTGTTCTTGAAATCCAAGAGTGATGCTTTTAGTGCTTTTAGAAAATTAGCCAAGCTTTTACAAAATGAAAAGGGCTGCAAGATAGTTTCAATAAGAAGTGGTCATGGTGGTAAATTCCAAAATGAACATTTTGAAAATTTCTATGAATAACATGAAATAAACCACAATTTTCCAGCTCCAAGAACACCTCAACAAAATGGTGTTGTGGAGAGGAAAAATAGATCACTTGAAGAAGGTGTAAGAACTCTTCTTAATGAAACTAATTTCCCAAAATATTTTTGGGCTGATGTAGTGAGCACTGTTTGCTATACTTTAAATAGATTGCTCATAAGGCCTATCTTAAAGAAAACTCCTTATGAAATTTATAAAGGAAGAAAACCAAACATTTCACACCTTAGAGTGTTTGGCTATAATGTTTTGTTTTAAACAATGGAAAGGAATTTCTTGGAAAATTTGATGCAAAGCTGATGGAGCAATCTTCCTTGGATATTAAATGCAAAGTAAAGCTTATAGAGTTTTCAACAAAAGAACCTTATGCATGAAAGAATCTATACATGTAATATGTGATGAAAATAACTCCTCAAAAAAGGAAAAGAGTTGTGAAAATGATGTAGGGCAATTGGAAGAAAATGTCTCAATCAATGAAACTGATGAGAGGAGAAAGGATGAAACAAATGAAGAAATTGATCCTTCAACTTCAACTCAAAGGCCAAAAGACTGGAAAACTACAAGAGATTTCTCCCTTGACAACATAATTGGTGAAGTAACTAAGGGAGTATCCACTAGATCTTCTTCCCCAAAACAGCCACCTAACCCCCTCCCCCTTCTCCTCCACTAGCCATGGCCACTGGTGACCACCATGAGCTACCGTTTCTTGCCATTGAACCACCGCACGGAGATGCACACTTTAATCAGAGCGGAATATTCAAAAATCAACTTGAGGATTTGGTAGATAAAGAAGCCTCCAATCCTCCTTTCTTGGTTTCTTCAAGGTAACCATGGTTTGCTTGTCTTCTCTTAGCTAGTTTGAAGCCTCTCTTGCTATCTCTTGTGATTTGGGTACTGTTATTAGGTGTTTTTACACTTCCTTTGAAAACCCTTTGAAAATGAGATGTTGTAAAAGTTTCATTTTTATAAAATTGATGTCATTTCTATGATTTTCATTGAGTCCTGGTCACATTGGTGTAATCATTATTTCAAAATGATGTCCCTTTTGATGTGGACAAACACCATTTTAACCCCTTTTAGATTTGAGTGGGTATTTGACCCAAAATGTTAATTTTGACCTTGCCTTGGAAATCTATACTAAATTGTCCTCAATTTGGTGTATAGAGCTCTGCGTGTGGGCAAAAACATGTGTGTTCGAAGGATCTCAAAACAAAACTGCGAGGCTTTAATGGGAGAACTCATAGTTAGGTAATGAGAGTTTATTATTTGGTGATAGTTTAGATACCATAGTTAGGGGTCAGGGAGCCCAATTATGGAGATATCTGCCTGTCCCTGTTGTGTACTGGTTTTCAACAAAAGTTATGTTTTAAACTAATGGGATGCGATATAATTATTATTGGTGTGTGTTTGTTCCAATTGTTTGCTCATTTTCAAGAAAACTGGGTTTTTAACCAATGGGATGCGATGAATTTGTTATTGATGGAATAAAATTGTGAATGATGTTGTTGTTGTAATTGATTGGATTTTTGGGAAAAATCTTAATTACAGAGGAGACTTTGCCAAAAAATTTATAATATATTTTCCTATTTAATTATTTATTAAATTTTTAAATGGGCATAAGAGTGTGTTTTCTATATTGTAATCTTCATCTTTAATTTAGAATTTTCCTAAAATACCAGTCTCGTGGTAATATGGATTGTGGATGAATGAGATGATATTGATGTCGTTGATAATATTGAAATGACATGCTATTGATGTGGTTGATGATGTTGAAATGAGATAATGTTGATGGGGTTGATAATATTGGAATGAGATGATATTGATGTTTATGATGATGATGTTGAAATGAAATGATGTGATGTTATTGATGACATGATGTTGATGTGGATAATGACAATGATGAGAGATAATATTGATGTGAACAATGTCATTGTCTGATGTGGATATACATGGATACCCATAGGGGGTGCATGACTGGTTATCCTTGCGAGGAAGGATTTGTTGTTGAATTTAAGGGAAGCTGCAAGGAGATTGAAGCAATGTTGAAGGCATGATTATGTTTTAGCTTTTTACATGCCCAATCATTTTGAAGGCATTTGTAATTTGTCTAAGTGGTTCAAGTTAAATGCCTTGTGATCTTTCATTAGTATGTGCATTCTCATGATCATGCATACATGGTTTTTAAGTTTCAAAGAAATTAAATGGTTTTACAAGAAGTTAAGTTCTCAAAGGCTAAAGTTCTTTAAAAAACAAATCTTACTGCTTTAATCGATTACACAATCAAATTAATTGATTAAAGACATTAAAACTATTCTGGAAAAGCCTTGAAGAATAGTTTAATCGATTATTGATTTCTTGTAATCAATTACACAATGTTTTATGAAAAATCATGCATCACTAGTTTAATCGATTACCTCATTACGTAATCGATTATCTTAATTCGTTTATCATGATGCTGTTCTGGTTTAATCGATTACTGAATGGTTTAATCGATTATTATGTTCATGAAACCATTTCCAGAAAGCTGATGAACAGTTTAATCGATTATCTAGTTACTTTAATCAATTACTTATGGCAATTTAATCGATTACACTAGCGGATTAATCGATTATTGTCAGTTAAATCTGTTTTATATAAAGCTTGGTGAGTCTTTTTCTTATATATAGACATTGAACGATTTACTCTAAAGGAGAGTGACTTACCCAAAAGTTTCTAAGATTTCAAAAGTGCCCAAAATACTATTTTGATCTGAGTGTAAACAACATCTTGTGTGATCAAGATTTCTGAGTTTTTTGAGAAGATGTTTTAAAGAAAGAAGGTTTTCAAGATAGTGATTCTGAGCTATTGTTCTTTACAACCTGAAGAGTGTGGTAATCTCATTTCGTTTCATTCATTCATACATGAAAGATCTCAGGTTGTGTTTATCTTGAACCTATTTTTTTAGATGTTCTAACATTTTTTGTTGTACTGTGATATATCATTTGGTTTCTTTTCAAGCATACTAAAGTAGGGTTCTCTAGGTTTGAGATTCTGAGTATGGTTCTCAGTATCTTGTGATTTGTATTCTAATAGGGTTTTAGAATCAGTATCTTTGTCCAGTGTTGATAAAGAGTCACTTGTAATCTGCTTGTAAAAGATTCTTTGATATAGTAATTACTCTAACCTAGTGTGGGTTGGAAGCAACTAGATGTAGCCTCCAAGGTTGAGAGGTGAACCAGTGTAATTGCTTTGTCTTCTGTTTAGATTTCTGTATGTTTCATTACATGTCTTTGTGAAATCAAGCATTATTATCAAAGAAACAATTTTCTGTCATTGCTTTCATAACTAAGGTTGATCTTGGGTGAAGAAAGATTTCTGAATTTGAAAAAGGTGAACTTGTGATACGATCCTAAGTTTTAATTTTGCAAATTGTTTCAGAAAGTTTTTTAAATATACAGTTTGAACCAATTCACCCCCCTCTTGGTTCATTTGCAGTGTATTCATTGTATTTTCAATTGGTATCAGAGCTGGTTCTTGAAAGATATTTAAGATCACTTTCTTTTTAAAAGAAAATGAATACTACTCAAATAACCTTTAGAGAGGGAGATTCTATCAATCGTCCACCAATGTTTGAGGGTGAGCATTTTAGCTTTTGGAAAAATCGAATGCAAATCTTTATTCAATCCAATGATCTCGGTGCATGGAATGCAATAAAAAAAGGTCATTTGGTTCCTATGAAAACTATTGATAATAAACTGGTTCCCAAAGAATGGGATGAAATGACAGAAGCAGAAAACTATTGATAATAAACTGGTAACTTCTGCTTTGTCTTCTGATGAATTTTTTAGAACTGTGAGATGCATGAGTGCAAAAGAAATGTGGGAAATGCTAGAAGTAACTCATGAAGGTACAGATGAAGTTAGAAGATCAAGGAAGCATGCCTTGATTCATGAGTATGAAATGTTCAAAATGAACAATACAGAAACCATTTCTCAACTGCAAACAAGATTCACTCATATAGTCAATCATCTTCTTGGCCTTGGAAAGATCTTTGATACTGAAGAATTGAACATCAAAATCTTGAAGTGTCTCATCATCTAAGGTTGAAATAGAAGAAGATTCAAGTGAAGAAGATGAAGATGACAACATGAATCTTATTGTCAAAAAGTTCAGCAAATTTATGAGAAGGAACAAAAATAGAAAATTCAAAAAGTTCAACAACAACAACAACAAAAAGAATGACAGCAACACCTCCACTAACTTTACATGCTTTGAATGTGGAAAGCCTTGACACATTAAATCTGAATGTCTAATCTTCTTAAAGAAACAACAAGGTGAAAGGAAGGTTAAGAAGGAAGGAAAGCCAAAGAAAGCCTACATTGTATAGGAAGATAATGAATCAATAAGTTTAGAATCAAGCAGTGAGAATGAAGAAGAAGCAAATGTATGCTTCACTTCAACTTTGAGTGATGATGACTACTCAAGTGCTGAATCTGAGGTAAGCTCTCAATATGATAACATTGTAGATGCTTTTCATGAAATGCATGATGAGGCTCAAAGGCTAGCAAAGGCAAATAATAAGCTGAAAGGAGATTTAAGATGGCATATCACCAAACTTGCAGAAATGCAAAGTGAACTTTGTAAGTTGAAAGAGGAGAATGAAAAATTTCTTTCAAGTTACAAGGCAAATGGTTGTATATGTCCTTCTTCCTCTTCTAAGGTAGAAAAATGAAAATTGTTACAAGATGAGTTTGATGCTTTCAAAAGAAGCCAAGGATAAAAATATATGCTACTTCTTTCAGAAAATAACTATTTGGTTGATCTTTTGAAAGGCTGTATAGAGGTAAATGCAACTTGGCTGAAATGTTAACTGTGCAAAAATATGCTGGAGATACTTTTGGCTTGGGATACATACATGGTTCAAAATCTAGTGGAAAAACCACATTTGTACCACCAAAACAGAAGAATCAAAGGAGCTTTTATAAATCAAAGTTCAATCAAAATGCTTACTTTGAAAGATCATCTAGAACTGTAACTTGTAACTATTGCATGAAAAAGGGACATACATCTTTTAAATGCTATGCAAGAAAATATTATGTGCCTAATGGAGAATGTGTTTGGGTGAAAAAGGAAAAGAAAAGAGCTAACCCCTATGGACTCAACCTCAATTGGGTACCTGTTAGACTTTTGGAAGCGTACCAATTATCGTTGTAAGTTACAAAATTTATAAAAGTTCGTTTTCACAGGGACTTGATTTACTCAGTTAATTCAAATAAAGCTTAACAGTTTAATAGTTATGTGCAATGAGTGTGAACAAAATTTCATGTAGTTGTGGATTAATAGAATTTAAGAAAATTTAGAAGAAGCGGAAATAATAAATTTAGTGCGGAAGATTACGAATGATTACGGAAAATTACAGAGAATTACAGAAAATAATAAGACGAGTTTAATTAATTCAAGAATATAGGATTGAATTTCATCGTTCATACCTTAGTATTCAATTAATATTACCATGCATAAGTTATTTTTTTTTTATTATTGATGCATGCATAAAATTACCCCAAATCGATCCCTCGTATTTGAGAATCCTAAGAATATTTATCAAATATCGATCCCTCGCATATGAAATAAATACCCCAACATTACAATCATATTCACGTGCTATTTGCAATCTAAATGTTATGCTCTATTCCTAGCAATGTAACATAAAGAGTAAATTATTCAGTTCAAGTTTTAAGAGTACTTTCCAGTTAAACTTAGAACCTTATTTCATGAAACTATTGATCAAGTAGAATCAAGCATTAAGTATGGAATAAATTTACCAATAATAAATAGAAAAGACTTATGCATAAATAAATATTAAAAGAGATACTTAAGGGTAAGAAGATTACATCTAATCCTTTTGAGAGAAGCTAGCCAAGCATAGAGAGAACCTCCTTAGAAGAATAGATGAAAGGACTCATCACCGCTTCTTTTCGGCAGAGTTTCCACACTAATCCTCACCTATCTCACTATCCTAAACTACCTACTAACAAAGCATTAAAGAGCATGAAGCTTAGGAACAAGCTTGGGAGCAAGGAGGAAGGAGAGAAATGAGTTGAAGAAGTGTAGAATTCCTTGGGGGGTGTATGGCTATTTATAGGGGGCTGGCTGCTCGAGTTCACTCGCCCAGGCGAGTGTTTTTGCCTTTGTTTACTCACCTGGGCGAGTTTAAGCCCACTTGGAGGCCCACTTGCAGAAGCCACTCGTCTGGGCGAGCAGAATGCACATGAGTTACTCGCCTGGGCGAGTTAAAGGATGGTTCTAGAGAATGCTTTTGGGCCTGGATGGATTTTGGGCTTGTTTTGCTTGTTGCACCTCCTATGTTTGCTTTATGATCCATTTTTGCTTGCTTTATGTGTTCGGAAGCTTCGTAAATTCTTTAACCTATTAAAAAGCAAGAAAGGATTGGATAAATCTTCAAGAATATGAACACAACATTTATCCTAAGCACTAAAAACAAACTAACTAAATTAGGGCAGGATTTTATAGATATTCTTAGTAAAAATGAAAGATAAGTGCCTCCAATGTAACCCTAATTTCATTAAGATATGGCACTTATCAACTCCCCCCAACCTAGAATCTTGCTTGTCCTCAAGCAATAGTAAAAATATTTTTGTTAAATGAAAACATTCTTTGTAAAGAATCAACTTCCCAAAAATGATCAGAACATATTTTCAAATAATTAACCTTAAGAATTGAAACAAAAGATGAAATTCACATAACCAAGATGAGATTTAAGATCAATTCACATTTCCTTTCTAAAGAAAACCAGAAGGAACATATGACTGATTAATGCAGAGAAAAACCTCTCAAAGTGTTTAATTCTCTCACAGGTAAATGTTTCATCTCAATTCCTTCACTGATACTTTATAGATTTATTTTGCAATTCATTTCCCATCAAATCAAAGTGCATAATCAACAAGGATCATTAGGGCTTTTATGGCTGGGCTTTTGGCTAAAAAAGAAATCTTGGTTTTTCTGGATATTCAAAAAGACCTTTTGGAATAGGAGAGCAAATAAAGATAAAACAAATAAATTATCAACTTCTATTTCATCCTTTTTCTTCCAAGATATCCATGTTTATCAATTTTTTTCTCTATTTCACCCAAATACTTTGTATAATACTTTTAAACACAAGGAATTTTTTTTCCTTTTTCTTTTTCTTTCCTTTTTCTTGCTTTCTTTCTATTCTTTTACTTATCATATGAATAACATATAACTACATTTTAAAATTTTCCCTTTTTGCTCTCTTAACCTAAGGTGAGGTAAGGAATTCTTATCCTGGGTTAGGGTTTCAACAAAATGTCAAGTGTTTGGCTCAAAAAGGGTTGCAAATGATAATTCATTATTTTCATGTTGGGATAGCTTTTTGGCCAGTGGCTTTTAAAAGATGTTCAAAAAGAAAGAAGGCCTAAATCATATCCTTGCATCATATGTTATTACAATTAAAAATTAATGCAAAATTACTATAAATCATATTAGTTGAGGACTCTCAATATAATCTATGTGGTTGCGCACACTCACTAGGCTTAAGGTCTATTTTTCATGTTCAAATCAAATCAATGTTTTTGAAAGATATCCTTTAT